>DF359008.1:7878-35289 GCA_000787875.1 Solanum virginianum | reverse complement strand
CAGGTTTTTAATCATTTCAATCTTGAGTTCGACTAATTCAAATTCATCACGCGCAAAGCTCCACCACTAAATGGACCTAAAGAAAAGGTCAGTACGACTTTCCACAGTGTATCAAGCTTCCAGCTCCTAAGAAACCATAAAAAATGACAACACTTCCCAGAATAGTTTGTGCAATGTATTTAATTTTTAGTAGGCTAAGAACCTTGTATCTAACAACCTCATATGTCCCATAAACAACACCAACAACGCCACTAATCGCACCATCGACGGCACCCCGCAGTCACATGCGCAAGGCAACTATTTCTCACTATCTCTCTCTCCGCTGTTTCTCTCTCTTCAATAGCGAGTTTAAGAGTTTCCAAGAGTCTATGTACTTATTTCTCTTCTTTTTTTTTTTCAGATAAATTATGCAAAAATCTAATTTGGATTGAATCCTGAAATAGGTACTTAATAAGAGCGATGTTTAGGACCAAATCTCAACTATTTCATCAAGTACCAACACGAATATCGTGACTTGTGAATGATCCATCCTTTCCAAGATTGTGTTTGGATCGAAGAATTTGAAAGTAAAAAAGACAAGGGTGTGTCGGTATAGAGGAAAGAAAATATTTTTTTATTTTTCCATGTTTGATTGATCAACTCTCTAGTAAATAGGATAAACAAGTTGGATTCCACATTGACCTCCAACACACCTCACCTTCACGGCTTCGCTCACGATCCAATTCCCAACCATCCCCACCTCCCTCTTTTTCTTTTGTGAATAAATAGTCCATGGCTCCATAAACACAATGGTTCATGGCACACATGTTGCAGTAACTGTTTGGTCTTCCTTCTAAGAAGTTGAAAGAAACAGTCAAAATAGGCTCAACGGACATACAGCAATTTGATTACCCGAGTAACTTCCAACATTAAATATTCCAACTTGAGAAACTACATAGCAATTTTAATGAAGAAAGAGTCGCATGAAGTTGTATATGAATACAGAAAGAAGTTTCTCAAAACGAGGAAATCGTTCATACGAAACAAGTTGAGCAAGTAGGCAAAAGCACATTGACTTACGTAACTACCAAGACAATATTATGAGCTAAAAACTAGGAAGAAATTTCAAAGAGCTCATTCAATGGTCTGAACCTGTGTTATTTTAATCCGCTTTCAGTCGCACCAAACTCTATATAACTTCCAGGGCCTATTGGAAACCACCTCTACCACACAAGGGTAACGGTAAGGTTGGCGTACATCTCACCATCTCTAGACTCCCGCTTTAAGTGCATTTGTGGACAGATATCTTATTTTAAAGAGAGACCATGATAATACAAAGGCACTATTGGAGAGTAGCAAACTGACTTTATAACACCAACAGAAGACTAGAAGAATATAAGCAAATATGAGCTTACCCAAAAACTCTTTGGTCATGGAACCTCAGTTTCCTGCTACCAGGCAGAACTTCACTGGCTACGAATTCCGGTTATTAATCAAATGCAGAATGCAGCAGGAGCTGCCGTAATAAACAAAGAACCGAGAGACGTGAGATGTTCAGGTGGCTAGACACAGACAACAGTATAATATCCACCAGTCTTATCCCATGAATAACTGCAATAAGAATCATAGACAAACTAAAGAGAGTTAACAGAGACTCCTAGAATAGCTGTGCCTGTGCGACAATTTTGTAAGTTAGCATGTCGGAAACAACCTCTCTACCTTCTCAAAGTAGGTAAGGCTGCATACACACCACCCTCCCTACCACAACTTGTAGGATTACACTTTGAATGTTGCTGCAAGTCGTAGAGTAGCATGTACTAGTTATAAATTCAGTACACAGCCAGAGGACTGCCTGAACTTAAAGAATTAACTATACAAACTAATCAGAAAATAGAAATTTCGAACTGATTGCATAACAAAATTTAGCTACACTAGGTTCTCAAATGAGAGATGATAATGGCCACCCAACTGCTGATCACTCAAGGGAAGAATCCTGTATTTACATAGGGTCAGGGAAAGGACCACACCAGTGATGTAGGCAGCATACACTGATGCAAACATCAGCGGTTGATTCCACGGTTTGAACCTGTGACCTATAGGTGACACAGAGGCAACTTTACCGTTGTTCCAAAGCTCCGCATCACTAGGAAGGCATCAAGGAGACGCAAGATTACAAAAGAAATATTAGCTCCACTAAAACAAATTCATGCTAAGACTAAGGAGCTAACAAAGTCCAGAAATACTAATTACAATCTACAAGGGTTAGGTTTGTCCAACAAAATAAATTAAGCAAACAACTAGCTTAAAGAGAGTGATTGGGATTCCATCAAAATACCTTCCATTCCTTTCAGTCCACACACACCATTTAAAATCACTAAACCTTGCACATTTCTCAAACTTATTCTTCCAAAAACTAAAAATAATAATACGATAGAGGTACGAGGTCTTTATAGGAGCGAATACAATAAACTTCCAAAATCCAAAGGAATGATCAGAAAGTTACTTGCATGGATGACCAATCATAAGCTCCCTCCAATGAAGTTATCACCCTATCAAATTAGTCATCAACTATCCCATTGCACTCTGATAAGTAGTTTTTCTTAAGATGTAAGCATTTCAGAGCTTTCATTGAAAATGTAAAGAATCATTGGCCTAACTTCTCCAAACTAACTGCAGCATGGAAATCTCCACATTCTTCATTCAAACATTTTACCTCTGCACTGCCAGAGACTCTCTTGTGCATATCAAAAATTAAGAGCACGGCCTATTTCCAACCTTCTATAAGATTCAGACCTCTTGTCCAACTCCCATTTGCCAGAAATGATACAAATGAGCTCCCTAATAACTTCCAAAGTGCAACCATTCAGACATTAATTACTTTAGTTGACATCCTAATTCTTAGGCTTGTCTAAAAGGGTGAACATAAATATTCAATCGACATATACATGTTGCTTCACCAACTACTAGCACAACACACAACACAGATATATACTCAATGCTAATATGATAATACGAGTGTTTAGTACTATACTGATAATAATATGGACACACAACAAAAACCATTGCCAGAGTGAGCAAAAACAAGAAATCCAAATGTTCAGCTATAAAAAAAAGATGGCTCATCTAATATGTAAAAATAGTTTTCTATGTTCTAATGGAACTGAGCACTGAAGAGTATCACCAATTAATACGAGCAAGCTTACTGAAGAACTAAAGTCTAGCCGTATGCTTCGAGGCCCCAAGGCTACCTGACCATGTTTACGTCCTGAATTTTGTCATCTCATCACGCTTTCATCTTTAACCTTTGCAACTAACATAATATTATGCGTCGTGAGATTCTAAAACTGGCTCTAGTTCTCTCTCCCTTGGCAATTGACAGCTCATTCTTCATGGAACTGCTGAACTGCACTCAGAAGCTCAAAATTTTCACACTATGGAGGAAATAGCACACCACCACCAGGACAGAGAAATTCCAGATTCAATAGAATAAGTTTCAAATTAGGTTTGTCATTTAACATTGTTTGGCAAACTTCTGGCAATGACGCAAATGGAATACGAGATGATAAAAAACACTTCCGCTCCAAACTTGCCATTGAATATTATATCAAGCCCAGCCCAACCCTACCTTCTCTCTCTCCTCCCACTCTTTGTTGTCCCTTCCTCCTTTCCCCTCGGTGTAGAAAGGTAAGCATTGAGAGTTTTGTAGTATACCAGGTTTGTAACAAACACATGCATGAAAGATGAATAAAAATCGGACAGAACTTGAAGGGCTGCAAAGAATGACAAAATCATGCAAAATATGAAATTATAAGATGAAAACTTATCCAGATGAAAGGCAAGGAGATGAAGAAAATTCAGAGTATTTGATTCCAAATCTGACAGTACAAGAATACAAGAATCTTTCCTGCATTTATCCTACATATAGATCACTTTAAACAACATTTAACAAGTTACAGCCCTTTTTGAGTTGCCTAATTAACTACATTGCCTAAAGTTCAAGAGAATAAGGAGATGAATCAGCTACATACTCTACTCACAAAGAGTTAAGATAACATGGCAATGTGTGAATAAAATAATAAAGAAAAAAAACACTAAAATGCACACTAAATGCAGATTTCTAAAGAGATCTCTTACGTTTAGCTAGGGTACATTGTATCTCAACAGGTAAAAAGCTTCAACTTGGAGAAGATTCCCATAATTCCACCACGGAATTCCTCAAACCAATATTAGTCACTGGAGCTGTTCAAAGTCAGTAGCTTTTCCCTAGCACTATTGATCCCTCCATCTTGGACTTGTCATAGGGAAGAATTCCGATGGAGCCAAAGGAAAACCATAACCAGGAGATGGGGGAAATTGTGGTCCAGGGCCTAGAATCCCAGGATGAGCCATAGGAGAGAAGGAGAAATTTGGAGTCAGTGGTGGAGGATGCTGCATACCAGGAGAAAGCAATGGATAAGGTGATCGAGGAGATAACAAGCCGAAGAAGCCAGTGGGTGATTGCAAAAGGAACTGAGAAGTGGGGGAAGGCAAAAAAGTAGGTCCATTTATTCCTGGAGATGGAAGAGGTGGTGGAGGACCATTCATCCTAGGAGATAGAAGAGGTGGAGGACCATTCATCCTAGGAGATGGAAGAGGTGGAGGAGGACCATTCATCCTAGGAGATGGGAAAGGAGGATGTGGACCATTCATTCGGGGAGGTGGGAGAGAAGGTGGACCATTTGTTCTAGGCAATGGGAGGAGAGGCGGGCCATTCATTCTAGGAGAAGGAAGTGGTGGCATTGAAGCATTAGGAAGTAAACCGGATGATGGAGGATGTGCTTGAGTATTAGCAGGGCCTTGGGGTTGTGCTTGTGTAGGCCCTTGATCGATTATCGAATTTTGAAGGTAACGCATGTAAGCTGATATTGGAGACTCAGCTGTATTAGTCCAAACATCACCAGGGGTGAAGGGTGGTAACATGGGGGAAGATGGCTGACCATACTGAGGAGGAGGCCTCACAAAATTGTTATTGTACGCAACACCAGGTGCAGGTTGACCTGGGGCTGGCATCGGTGCTGGAGGCGGCCTCACAAAATTGTTATTGTATGCAACACCAGGTGCAGGTTGACCTGGGGCTGGCATTGATGCTGGAGGGTGCATGGGAATCTGTGGACGATTAATTGGTGCCAAAGGGGGAGGTCGAATCCTTTGCAATCTCATACTTGGAGGCTTTGGTGGATTCTGAGGAGGTCTAGGTTGAGGTTCTTGAGATGGTGAACCAGTCAATTTCTGAACAATACTCCGAAAATCATTCTTGTTGATATTATAAACTTGGGGTTGAGCTTGTTGTCTAGCACTATTTGCATTATTGAAGTTGGGTTGGTGTATAGGACTCTTCTTTATATTCTTCCCCAATTTATTCACACCCAAATAATCAAGACTCCGATTGTTCGGACGATCTGAATTATCCATCTCAATACTTCTCTACAGTAACCAAACTTCAAATGCTGTCTTACCTCGAATCGCTCCTCTTCGTCAAACCATCAACTTCAATCAAAACAGTAACTTTGCGTTTAAAGACAAGACCAAAACCAAAACCTCAGCACTTACACCACTGTAATAAACCCTCCAGAAATCTCAACCATTGGAGAAAATCCCAGAGATATAATTCACAAAGCAGCAGACAAAAGCAGTCTTCAATCCTAAACCAATTCAAAGGTGGTACCCCAGCAAGGACCATACACTAAGTGGCAAACTTTGAAACTGTAACACTAATCACTACACAAAACCAGAATAATCCCCAAACCAAATCAGCTCCAGCTTACCAAAAACTTCTCCTCAAATCCCCAAAATGAACCAAAAGCACAGAAATCTAAGTAATTACTGAGTTTCCCAACAAAATACTCAACACCCAACTATTGTTTCTCCCTGTAGACGTCCAAGAACAATCTTTATCCTTCCCAAACACTTGAAATTCACAAAAAAAAACCCCAAAATCCCTCCTTTATCTATTTTTCAAGATTCAGATATTAAACCAGCTAATTCTCAAAAGGGGTCAGGGAAGAGAAACTTACGCCATGATTAGTGGGGCAAAATAGTAATAACCCATGTGTAACTGATTGATCAAGAAGCTTCTTCTTCCTCCTCCTTAAATCAATGTAAAAATTCAATTTTGAAGGATTTTGGAAAAAAAAAAAAAGGAATAAACCCTAGCTTGGAGCAAAGGGCTGTTAGTCAACGAGGAAATGAAATGGAAATTACAAAGTGAAAAACAATTGATAATGATGAACAAAGAAATAAATAAATAGACAAAATATTTTTTAAAAGGAAAAAAATAAAAAGGCGTGTAGGGTCCAGTTAGTGGGCCCAATGAATAGAATTAAAGTGACGAATGTATTGCGTAGTTGACAATGGTGGCAGGACGAGTCAAATATAGAAACTTTATAGGAAATATTTCATAAAAATAATAAGTAATTTTTTTAGAGTATGGTAAGTTTAGTTAAAAAATTATTATTCTAAAAATGTTCATACGTAATTTAATAAAATATTATAAGATAAAAATAGGAATTTGAAGATGGTAAGTTGGAATGGTCAAAGAATGGGGGTAAAGTGTTGAATGGATAATGGAATAGGAAAAATATTTAAAACATTCCTTATAAACTCATTTTTTTTTTCTAAATTTCATTAGAAAAATTAGTTTGACCAATCAAACTCACCTTCTATCTGATTGGATGGTAGTTTGCCATAGTCTCATAATATATGATATTATATTATATGGTACGATATTGTATTGATTGTATAATATTTGGATAGATTATATGGATTGTTATTGTTTTGTAATAATTTGTTGTTTGATTTAACTGTACGACAATGTATCATAATTTATACATTTTACAAAAATGTCATTAATTATTATAAATATTAAATTTATTAATATCTTTTTAATATTTTTTTAAAATAAATACATATAATCAAGTAGGAAAACATATAAACTAATATATCTCCAATTCATACAAACAACACAAGAAATAAAAAAGTAAGAACTTTAAAAGACGAACCTCAAAAAATAGACTAAAACTTAAAAACAAAGACCGGAGGTGGAAGCGAAATATCAAAAATTAATTCGGAGGAAAATAAGTAATACAAATATATTAGGATAAAATTTAATAAATAATAAAGAATAAATTAGAATTATTTAAATTTAAATAAATATATTATTGAAAAAAATAAAAAAATCATGGTACCAAACCATATCATACCACCAAACACCACCATCCAAACAAGCTCTAAAAGATTCGATTGAGCAAAGGAAAGAATTTCTGGCTTATTTAAATTCCAAGTACCCAATTAAATACTATTTACAACTTAAAATATAAAATTAGTATTTTTTTTCTTAATAAATATGAAAAAAAGAAATGGTAGTTATATATTGAAGGGCTTCAATATTTAATGTACCCGTGACATTATACGTTCGATCAATAATAATGCAAGTAAAGAAATAATAATTTTGTTTAAATATTTTACTATTATAAGGTTTGTATGTAATAGGTTCAACTTTTGAATTTTAAAATTATGAATATTAACATACCTGTAAAATGGCACTATATATTATTGGATTTTCTTTTTTATAAAACACTAACGAATTTATACATGTGTCTTGCGCGATTATAAAAAACCAAAAATATTATTAGTTTTATAGGCATACATATTTAATTATTTATTCAAACAAATAATTGATTTCATAGGAAAAAGAATATTTCAACAGTAGTTAGCAAATTTTCAACAAAATAATAACTAATAATTTATTATTTCAAATGTAAAGAAATTATAAACTTAGGATAACTAAAAATTCATATAAAATACAAAATAAAGAGAAATCATAGGGAGAACATACACAAAAAGAAAATGCAATATGAATTTTACGATCTTAATCATAAAAAAAATACTAGGAAAAGTAAGAAATCAATGCACAACCTTTCAAGTTGTTGTTGGTATAACTTAAAAAGGTTAATGTGATCATTTCTATAAAGTCTTATAATATCGCTTTTTGCAGCATTACAATATGAAACACCAAATAATATCATGAATATGACTAATGATAATTTTAGAGGTTATGATGATAAAAGAATTATAAGAATAATGAAAATAGAAACCATTAAATTTTACATTAAGAATATAAATGAATGGTTAATTGACATCATTATTCTACGACAAAATATAAGGAAGTAGCTACAATGTAAAATATATATATATAAAATTCTTAGGGAAAAAAATAGTAATAAAGATGATAAACTCAAGAGAGTCAAGACGTTATAGCACAGACCCAATAGTTATTCACAAAATTATTTTTATTGATATAATAACATTTAATTATTTTATTAGATGTAAAATAAATATTCAAAAGATAGTGTTAATGTTGATTCATTTTTAGTTTAATGATTAAATAATTTTAAATTTTTACTCTAAAATAAATTATAACTTTTATCCTAATTTTATTGGCAATATAGTAAAATCACTCTTTAAATAATTTTTTATGGGCCATTCAAATGTGAAAATTAGTTGTTAGTAGTAATATTGTAAAATCACGGAGCAGCTACTATAAAAAGATTCATCCAAAAATCCCCGAATTTTTTTTTTTGGTCCATATAATAAAGAAGAGAAAGCCCTTAACCATCCATTAGCTCCTGCGAAATGACGACAGATGATCATGATACAGGCAGCACACTGTCTAATTTAAAGCTTATGTAGAAGGTTTTGTAAGTGAAAATTTATGAAAAATAGATATATAGACATTTATAAATTCAAAAAAAGGGGAAAAATAATTATATCCAATAAAATCTTTATTTTAAATCAAAAGAAATTATAATTACAAAACATAAAAATCAATATAATTAAAATTCAAAGAAAGAGTAATAATTAACACAAAAAACCTATGGAAAAAAATAAAATAAAATACAACATCATTCTTTACTTTAATTTTGAACATTCAAATTAAAAATCTTTATGAAATAACTTTTTTACATAAAAATTCAATCTAGAGAAGAAAACTTTTTAGCATCCAACAATGTAGAAGAAAACTTTTTAGCATCCAACAATGTAGTCTAATGCAAAACATCTTGAATATATAAAAAGTATAATACTTTGATAAATCTACTTTCATCTAAAAAAAATCATATACATTAAAATCTAACTAAAAAGAATCTACTTTTAAATCCTCAAATAAAACAAAATAAAATGATCATAAAATCAATTGAAATTCATAATCATATAATCACCAAGAAATAAAAAGGTAAATAAAATTATTACATTCACTAAATAAGTTCAGAAATAGAAGCAAACAAATAGCATCTGAAAACATTATTATCAAGGAAAATAAATTATAATTGAATTCCCTAAAGCAATATAATCACATCAAATTGATGGTGTTCTAGACAAAAAAGTTACGTGGAAAAAAATTGAAGAATGTGAAAAAATAACCAAAACATTGAAATAAAAAATGTAAAAAAATAGCGAAGCAAGAATAACGGGTTGTGTACCTTTTCGTTTGGCAGCGATTGTTGTTGTTGCCACTAATGAAATTTTCCCCAAATCTTCTTCCCTTTTAAGTAGGAAAACTAGATTGATGAATGTAGGATCAAAGATTTCCTTTCTTGTTTTTCTCGATTTTTTTTCCCTCTTTCCTTCTTAAAAAGAAGTTGAACAATTATTATTTTAACTGTACCACTTTTAATTTTAACTATATTCAAAACTCACGAATCGAGTAAGATATAATAGGGGTAGTTTACATGGGCGATACATGATCCCAAAAAATCTTTAAAAAAAATATAGCCTTTGAATAACTTTCATCTTCCTATCATATTTTAATATGAATAAATAATAAATTAGCAACAATAGATTTCTATCGATTAAAAAAACACAATTTTTTTTAGAAAAACTTTACCTGGTATAAGTTCCTCTATGAGGTAGTGGTAAAGTCTGTGTACATCCTACCCTCTCCAGACCCTACTTATGAAATTTTACTAGGTATGTTATTGTTGTTGTTTACCTGGTATAAGTTCTCTACCATTTGAATATATTTAATTTGTGGAATAAGTTTTCTATCATTTGTATATATTTGGCCTTCAAATTATGAGATATGCGTTGATTATATGCCACATTTGAAGTAATTAAATACTCTCTCCGTCCAATTTTACTTGGCTCCTATATTATTTTGGAATGTCCAATAATATTTGTCCACTTTATGAAATCAAGAGATAATTTTACACTTAGATCCTAATTTACCCTTATCATTAATTATCGTCATTTTCTTATTATATTTTTCAAGACATTATATTTATTATATTCAAAGGGTAATTTGGTAAAATTAACCTATCATTTACTACTTCTTAATTTCTATGTCAAATTAATAGGGGCCAAGTAAAGTTAGACGGAGGGAGTATAACTGACATTGAATGGGGTAATAAAAGCTAAACATTGACCAACTGCAATAAATGAATTAATGATTGTTGAGGAATTTCAATAATCAATTAAATATAGCATATTAAACAAATTAAGAGAGTTAAATGAGTCAACTTTTTTTTTAAAAAAGTTTTTTTAACATACATTCATGATATAAATTAGATAAAATGTCGAAGGAAAAAAATGATTGATTTGAAGTTGAAGTTGAAGTTTTTGTTTTATTTGAATATAATTTGTGAAAACTATCATAATTTTTCATATAAAACAATCTTACTAAGAGCAAGTCATAGTTCATAATAAACAAGATATCAAAATATCCTGAGACGTCATATTAATAAATCACATATTTCTATGTTCCTTTATAACTAAATATTTTTAATTACAAATTTTTAGATACACATAATTTTATAAAGATAATAACTAGTTATTCTTTAATATCTTTTCACGTCATATATGGACAATCTTTTCACTCCAAATATGAGGGTTTTTTTTTTTATAAAATTCAAAATGATAGATTATTTCTATTCACAAAATATAAACTTATAAATTAGGTTTTATATTTTAAAAGAACTGAAATTATTCTTTGAAATGTCAAGTTATATTTTTTGGAGAATTTTGAGACATGAATCTAAATTATAATCTCAAATCACATGTTATTAAAATTATGACTTTATATCACATATCTAAATATAAATTAACATTCCTCCTATAAAAGATTATTTTAATTAATTTTATATAGAATATTTACACACTTCTTACATATAATAATATTACTCTACAGAATTCTAGAAAGTTTCACTAAATATCTAGGATTACTTGTACCTCTAAAAAATCATCTCGTATATCCAAACGCAAGCTTACACTCTACCAGGTACGCAAAGTATGAATGACCACTAGCTAATTAATTTGCAAGTGCTTAAGATTATATATATATATATATATATATATATATATATATATATATATATATATATATATATATATATAAAACAGTCAGTGCGCTATGATGAAAACCATTTTTAAAGTATAAAAGATATTCCTTGTACATCACCAACAAAAGTCAAAACCTAAGCTACAACCAAATGACACGTAAAAATTATAGATGGCACAGTTTGAAAAAGTCATTAGATTAGATAAATTAGATGATGGACCAAAATAAGATTAGCATCAAACATTAATTACTTTTCAAAGGGATATGTGGATAGTCTTGCCAAGAATACAACAGTCCAATCATTTCCATTTCAACCCCTTGGGTCAATTACTTGTTAAATTAACATTTAAATATGGGAATTAACAATTACTTTCTTCTTTAATTAGTTTTACGTGGCCTCAATTCTGATGAGTTAGGATCTAATAGAGAGAACATTTTGATTTTTCTACGGCATCTTAGATTTTAAGATTGTTAATAGGTAGTCAAACATAGAGATAGGAGAGGCCGCCTTTGATGTTTCAAAAGTGGTCATTAACACTAATAATTACAATTTTAATACTAGCATATACTATTTCAAAAGTGAGACTAATATATAATTTTAACACTAAAATTTGAAACGTGATTATTAACACTAATAAAGTAAGAAAAAACTAAGTTTATATTCCTTTAAAACAAATTATTTATATTTATATATCTCTTTATATTTCATACCCCTGTACTATTAAAATTTGTCCCTCACCCTCCCCCCCTTCCGCGCCCCCTTCCAGTCAGCACCCACGTTATATGAGATACCAATAAAGTATATATATACCTGTTGGGTATCACAAAAGATTAAGGTCAGTCCTATATGATACTGATATGATATCAATATATCAATAGAGTATTTATAAAGAATATATTTTCTACTAATTTAAATTTAACAAATAAGTTTGTAACTTTAATAATTTTTTCATAATTATTTTATTTATTAAAAAAAGAACTCAAAATTATATGATACCTATAGGTTATCAATATACGACGGAGTATCACAAGAATATATTTTCTATTAAGTTAGAATTTAATAAATAATTTTGTATCTTTAATAATTTTTTAGTCCTATAAGATACTAACAGACAATATGATATAAAAAAATATTTTTCTATTTTTTAAAGTTAGCGCCCGCGCCCCAAACCCACCATTAAAAAGGGATTGGGGTGAGAGAGGCTCTCGACCTCAGGATTACTCAGAAGCTATGAGGCCTACGCGCTAGCCAACTGCGCCACCACCCCACGATACTTCAAAACCTCGAACATTTTTTATATTTAAGACTCTTAAAAGAGCTTGGATGGATATTATTTTAATATTTCTGTTGTGTATATCCTTTTCTTAAAATTTATACTGACTTCTTATCCTAGAAGGTACAAAACGGGAGAAATTAAACGCACAATCATAGTTAATGTAGTACCTTGAGAACCATGAGCTCTCAAAGGGAAAAAAAATTAAGACTTTTTTCCTGTCTATCTAATTCTTGGTTGAGAGAGTTATTTAATACTTGTGTTGATGCAGGTAACAAAATATTAGTTTTAATTGTGCATAAACTAACCTAAACACCGTAAAATTATATATGAGAGACACATGCTGGTCTACTTTTCTTTCATAGTTTTTGTTTTTATACCTTTGCCTGAGAAAATTGAGTATTTCCTTCTTGTTTGTCATTGTATTTCAACTAATCGGATTTTGTGAGAAATGCTATAGGATTTGCAACGTATACAACGATTATGCCTCACTTACCAATAATGTTTTATTGAATCGTTTGTACCGCTTAAAGTTCAAGACATTCGCAAGATGAGCATCGTCATACATGCTATTCTAGACACTTTCATGGAAACAATCTAGATAACCTTATATTCTAACTATGTAATAAGAATTTATATTATTCTTTAATTTACTACAAATATGAAATATCGAATTCTCTAGAATATTTACACACTTCTTACATATAATAATATTACTCTACAGAATTCTAGAAAGTTTCACTAAATATCTAGGATTACTTGTACCTCTAAAAAATCATCTTCACTTGTCATTCATATTAATTATATATACATAAAAAATAATTTCAACGGTGCATATATAGTGTAATTTTTCTATGAGCCCTTTTCTTTACCCTAGCTCTGCTATTGATGATATTGACAATGCCTTGCTATCCATATAGAATCATGCGTTCTTGTATTGTTTTTATTACTCACCTTCTATCTTATTCTTTGATTTTATTATTACATATTGTTTCATTTTATTCGATTGTCGCGTGTTTTCTTCTCCTTTATTTGTAACATGATTTCTTTACTACTATATTTGTTTCCCATACTTGTTTTTGATATAGTTATGTATGCACCACATTTCTCAAATCACACTCGTGGGATTATATTTATTGTTGCTATTTGCAAGGAATTGATGCACTTTTGTAGAGAATGCTCTGAAGTCTAATCCTGTCAAGTCCACCTTCAGTTCTGGAGGAACACTTAGTTTAACACTTGGCTTCACAGCTTAATTGCACATCAACTTATATAGAGGTGTTCTTAGAGTCAACATCTTTTGGGATTTGAATATGCCCGGTGTAATATTGAACAGGCTACTATTTATATAAAGAGTTATTTGTTACTTATTATTGCTAGGAGGTAGCAGATATTCCGTGAAATTAGTTGAAGTATGCGCAAGCTAGCTAGACACTACGGGTAATACAACAATCTCTATCCATCTAGTATATTTATACATTCAACTAGTAATTTAAATAAAGACGACAAGCATTTTGAAACGAAGAGAGTACAAAATACAATATATTGGTTGTGCCCTCTATGCATGTTACAATGAATGAACGTCTTTTGGTGAAAAAACCAAATATTACCAAATACATATTTGTACTTGTACCCTTTCTAATCCAACATTAACCAAATGGCCAAATACTAGTACAATTCACAAAAAAGTAAACAAAAAAAGATGTTAGGAAAATTTGAAAAGTTTTTAGTGGCAAAATGACAGAACTGCCCTTGTGATGATATATGATCACTCCTCATTCATATGCCTGCAGAGATCCTCAAAACTCCAATCTCTTCTCATCCCAGAGCAGCGCTGCAGCCTTGGTGTGACACAGGGAAACTCCATGGGACCACCACAGCTGTTTTGAAGCCGGTGGGCACCGGTTTTCGAGGTTCGAGGACCAGAAGGTGGCAAGTTCCCTGACCAACTCCTCTCAACTCTCACCAAACACATACTAAAACTAGACAATTCTTGACTGTTGTCAATGTCATTGAATCTTCCCTTTTGCTCATTGTCTGAATCTGTCCTAGTCAAAACTTGACGTGTCAAGCAATTAAGACTCATGTTCAATTGTCCGAGTTACTCAGGATATTTGTGCTGGTGGAAGGTAGAATGTACTCTGAAAATTAGTCGAGATGTGTGTAAGCTGGTTCACTATTATGAATTTTTGTGCATGAATACAACAATGCTAAGTAATTGCAAGAGAAAATGAGGAGTTAATTTTATATGTTATGGAAAGGGTGAGTGTTTGAGGTAGTTTCTTTTTGTTTTTCTTACATCTCTTCCCTTGTCCCTTAATCTCCCCATTTTAAAGGAGAAGTTTAAGGGTATGTGTTAATAATGTCCATTAATTTTTGGTCTTGGAGGTTTGATTCCTAGAATAAAGCTCAAATGTCAATTATTAGTTAGTGGTTACTATTGTTTTCTTGCTCTGACTCTAAACTGTGAAGGAGATTAACCTTGCAAACACATGAATCATGATAATGATTTGTATGTAATCATGCAGTTACAATAAAATGAAAGAGTATTTTCAATAGAACAAAAGAGAGAAAATGACAAAAATAATCCCTTAGGGCTTAGGGGTAGGTCCAAAATAGTCCATCAAGTATGCATCTAATAACACAATGTTTTATCAAACTCTATCAACTAGATTTGACAGAAATTCTTTAAAAAAAATTAGCGAAAACTCACATTTAAAGATACAATTTTGTAATTTTTGTTATTTTCAACTTTACTTTTCTCGAGAAACGGACATGAGAATATTTGCACGATTACCTTATTTCAAAATATTTTGTTATGAGACCTTAATTTTATCAATTAACCCATCCGATCTACAATTTAAGTGAAGTTTTGGAATTTTATAATATATCACAAAATTTTTCATGACTCAACAATATATACAAGATCTTTGGAACATAATTGAAAAAAACAAAAGAAGATACTTAGTTTTCCATGAATAATTCACAATTATATAGAACATATTCTTACATTATGCGCTTCCAACGAGCTAATAAATAAACAAAGAGTGCGATTATTTTGGGTAGAATTTTTTAAGGTTTGTCACTTACTTCCTAAACTTAGCTTAATTAACACCAATTTTTTCGGTACTTTGTACTCTTTAAACAAGCTATTCACCATTTCATACCCCACCCTTAAAATAAATTCTTTTTGTACCCATTCGGCCCAAATTAATTATCTCTTGTATCTTCTTACGTCATTTTCTTTTTTTTTATTTCGCGCATGACATCAACACCACTGCTATGATTAATCCTTTGTAATACTCTGTCGGTATATTGATACCATGTACTCCATTAGTATATTGATACTCTGTCAGTATCATATAGGATTAGACACTTTTTTAAAGAAATGATTAAGATACGATATCGATATTATATCATAAAAAAGTCTGTTGTCATTCTCTGTGATACCCTACTAGTATATTGATACCATATCAATATCCTCTGTGATACTCCATCGATACATTAATATCCTATCAGTATTCTAGTATCCTTTGTGATACTCCATTGATATATGATATGTATCATATAGGATGGGCACTGATGTCAGCACAACGTCAGCGTGCGAATTTTAATAATAGACAAATTAGGAAGGGTATTAATTATAATTAATTAGGAGGGCATAAATGTAAAGGTATATGAATGTAGATAGTTTGCTTCAAAAGGCTTGGTTTTTCCTTAGAAACGTACATTGATATTCTAGATTAAGAAAATCACAATTTATAGCAATAAACACTTATAATACATTTCTAATACAGTTTTAATTCATATTACAGAGAACTAGTTATAAAATATATCTAATACAAGATTCATTGATGGATAATACATTTATCACACACTGTAACACATTTATAATACATTGTGTCAATTTCTTACCAACCAAACACAATATATTTTAAAACGCTTATGATACATTTATATTGCATGCATAATTCACTTTTAATACAAGTGCAGATTTATCATAGTATTGCTATATATTATTACAAATAATAATAAATAAATAAAAAATCATTAAAATAAATTATTATTTATTAAAAAAATCCACCTAAGTAATTTTTTCTATTCTTCGATATTCGTCTCTCAACGGTAATTGAGCCATCAAAAGGGATGGCCCAATCCAATTTGCAGGCTGTGTATTGCAATTTGATGGGCTAGAATAGACCCATCTTTAAGCGGGCCAGAAATGCCTGGCCAGACCCAAGCAGGCCACAGGCTAGACGTATTAGCCTTTCAATTTCATTTTGTTTTTTGAAATAAAATAAAATTTATACAACTTTTTTAATATATAAATTAAAAAATTTACAGGCTAGACGTATCTGTTAAGCACACTTTGAATGGCGTTGTTTTTGCTATGTCGAAATTTTGTGTTTAATAGGCATATTCTTGAATCACGTTGTTCAATAAAAGCTCCATTTATCATCACATGACATGTTTAAAGTATTTTAAAAAAAAATTTATTCATTTTATAAATTTTTAGCTTAAAAATATAAAATTTAAAAATCTTTTTTATTTTTTAAAATTGTGTGTTAAATCATAAAGTCTAACTCCAAAACGGATACTTTCTAGCGACTACATACAAAAGGAATCGTCCCTAAAACACCGAGCAAAACGGACACTTCGCCTTCAAGTAGGGGAATTGTGCCAAACGTTAACTCTCTTTGTTCACCTCAAAATATATCAAAAACATTTTATAATAGTTCGCCCATAAATAAGCGAACTACAACTTTTTTTAATTACCTTTACACTTGAAGCTATTATCTCCTCTGCAACGATAAATATGAGATTATTCACTTCTTATTTTTTATTCATCTTTTATCTTTTTTTCCACTAATATTATATTTTTATTTTTAAAATTTGATAATCATATCTTAACAATTTGAAAGGTTTGTATATTCAATTAAACAAGTTGTATGTACATGCGAAGAACATTGTAAAATGAAAACATTGAAGACTCTAAGAAATTTTGATCATAATTTTTAAATTGAGTGCATTTATAAAATCTAAATTATTTTTTGAAAATATCTGAATATTTACTAGGCACTGTTTTCTAAATGAAAATGACAATACTATAACACAAATTGGGCACATTCAAGAACTTGATGGACCAAAATTTTATTTTTCTATTTTGGTTGGTTTGTAGAAGAAACAATTTATAAATAAAGCGTGTAAAAAATGAGAGCAGACAAATTGGTGGGTCATCATATTATATAGTAATATAAATATATTAAATATTTAGCCTAATCACATTTAAACATCATTATTATTTTTGCCTTTTAAGTCTACTTCCACCAAATTTGCGTCACGTCACAATCCTTTGTTTTGTAGTCTATGAAAAATATATATTAAATTATAAATATTGGTATATACGTAGTGGAGTAGATGATTTTTATTTAAATCAAATTAGTCCCTACACATTGTTCAATAATTAGCAGTTGAAGCGACGCGGATCTACCGTTGGGGGTGTCAAACTCATTAACAATTTAAGTAGAATAATATTTTTATGAACATCAAGGGTTGGTATGGTGATTCAGCATCTCACACCTTAAGCAAGAGGTTAGAGGTTCGATTTCCATCTCTGGTGAATGAAAAAAACTCTGTGGTCAGTTCTCTACCATTTAGTACGCTAATCGTGGAATGGATGATTAGTCTCACGGGTGCCGGCTGTGGGGATACTTGGAAAATCAAAAAAAAAAATTATATAATTTTATCATAAATTTTAAATATTATTTTATTATCGTCACCTCAATATAATATGCATCAAACATATATATATATATATATATATATGTACGTATATATTTTTGCCTTTTCTTCCTCTCTTACCGCATGCATTTCATATTACTTCACGTTTTCTGATATGACACTTGTTAAAAAATTCAATTTGATGTGTATATATTAAGTATAAGTTACATAAATTTCATAGTGAAATAAAGAAACTTCAATATATTCCAACTATTTGCATATTTACTAAAATCCCTTAAAATGACTATTATGCGGATACACTGACACATACATGATTCATAAGTCGTGATTTGCAGATACACTAGCACTCATACATGATTCATAAGTCATGATTTACGGATACACTGGCACATACATGATTCAAAAGTGCCATTATGCAGATTCATAAGTCATGATTTGTGGATATATTGGCGCTCATACATGATTCATAAGCCATTTATGTGGATACACTTGCACTCGTACTGATTCATAAGTCATTTATGTGGATACACCGATGAAAAGGAGGGATTTTAAAATTTTGTACAAATAGTAGAGAATACTTGAAAATAGTGAAACATAATATGTGTATTTTTGTAAATTTCTCTTTTATTAAACCTGCCTTGGTAATGGATGAGCTGACGTGATCTATTCAGGAGGAGGTATCATGGTGTATGCTATTTGCAGATGACATAGTATTGATTGATGAGACGCGGACTAAAGTTAATGATAGGTTGGAGGCCTGGAGACATGCCTTGGAGTCCAAAGGATTCAAGATGAGCAGGACCAAAACTGAATACTTGGAGTGCAAATTCAGTGTTGAGAGGGATGAAACAAACTTTGATATGAGGCTTGCCGCTCAACCTATCCCCAAAAGGGATAACTTTAAGTATCTAGGGTCCATCATCCATAATAGTAGCGATATCGACGATGATGTCACACATCGTATTGGGGCAGCTTGGACTAAATGGAGGCTGGCATCTGGAGTATTATGTGATAAGAAGATACCACCTAAACTCAAAGGTAAGTTTTACAGATTGGTGGTTAGACAATCTTTGGTGTATGGGGTGGAGTGTTGACAGATTATACATGATATGACCGAACTTAATCTCACTAAGGACATGACCCTAAATAGGAAGAAGTGGAGGTCGCGTATTAGAGTAGTAGGCTAATTGGTTGGTAGGGTTAAGAGGTTACCTAGTCATGGGGTTTAGTAGGGTAGAGGAGTAGTAGTGTTTTATAATATGTGTGTCATTATTTGTTGCTTATATGTTAAAATTTTTTATTTTTTTATTTTTTTCTTTTTCTTCTTGCTTTTCCCCATTCTATTACTTTTGTTCATATCTAGTTTATTCTGCATATGGGTTTTTGAGACGAGGGTTCCCAGGAAACAACCTCTCTACTTCTATGAGGTAGTGGTAAGGTCTGCGTACGTTCTACCCTCCCCAAACCCCACTTGTGGGATTTCACTGGGTATGTTGTTGTCTCTTTTATTAAACCAACATTATGAATAATGTTTTAAAACTTTAAATTTGATTACTACTATTTTATACGGTTATTTGATACTAAGGGTAAAAATAAAAAAATATTAATTTTTTTATTTCATAAATTAAATAAGTAAATTAAAACAACTATGTTTAGAATGCTGATCGAGTAATATAAATAATGGAGGTATTCATGATCTTTTATATAATTAAACAAATCTTGATTGACATTGATGAAGTATTACGTAAATTATAATTTAAAATTTACGTAAAAACAATCTTTAAAAATTGACTTTTTAATTAAATTTGATTATCTTATAATTTTTATATTGATGTATGTCTGTATTAGTTATTATTCTTTGTTTTTTTTTTTCACTTTTCTATATAGATAAATATTAAGAATACTAATTATCATTAATAAAATTTATTTTCTCATTATGGTAATTTACCTCATCATAAAACGTCATTATTGTATTACTTAATTAAGATTTCTCACTTTTTCCATCGAAAGATAGTTTTTATGATTTTATGGGAAAAATATTATATGAAATAAAAAATAAAAATATCATAATTTTTAAAGAAGTAAAAAATAATAATAATGAAAGAGTTTAATGAGCATTTTAAAATTTTAATTAGGATAAAAAGAAACTTTGGTATTAAAAATGGAATTGAAAAATGAAAATTTTATGTAATCAAAATCTTGTTATCGATGTTGTCGTATAATTTTGGAGTGAAAGTTAGAATGAGTATGTTCCAATGAAGTGCATTCAAAAGTTTCTCTCGATTTCTACCTAAAAGATATTCATGGCATGTTATGCCAATATTATGAAATAATTTATTCTATAATAAAATAATAGGTTTGAGACCAAAAAAATAACCAAGTTCAATGTATTCTCCAAAAGGAAAAGTGTAATACATGTCTTCTTCATGATTTCTTTTTATTAGACTAAAATATGTGGAGACATACAATTCATATTCATTTTCAAATATAAACGAGCAAGCAGCCAAACGAATAAATGTATTAATTCCTTCTACTTTCCTTTTATATTTTTGCTAATGCATCTAGTCTACAACACTATTTTCACCTTATCTTAGCCTTCTTTTAAGAAAGTCCTTTTGTCTTTCTTTCCTATTTTAATTTATGATTCATCGATTTATTTGTCTAATTCTAATTTGATACATCATTTTTAAAAAATTAAACCTTGTGATTATAAGCCAAAGATAAGTAGAATATTTATTAATCACGTGATCTTAAATATGTTATTCAGAAAGTTAGAACTAAAGAGTTGTCAAAGAAAAAAAAATTTTAAAATGGAAATAGTAGTGCATCAATAAGCAAATAGGAAAAATGATTTTTCTTGGGGGTGGCAAAATCAAAGTCAACTCGTTCAACCCGTTGAAGTTTGAGCGGGTTAATAATCCGCCCATAATATTAACCCAAACTATCTCAACCCAACCCATTTCAAATTGGGTTGATATTCAATCTGAATTGACTCAAGAGAGATCTTGTCAAAATATTTTTAAAACATTTTTTTTTAAATTTGATATGTTTTATACAGCCAAAATAAACAAAAATATAATTTAATTAAGTACTAAAATATTGAGAAAGAACAAATAAACCAAGTAAAACTTAGTAAAAGTTGAATCGGGATGGATCTTGACCCGCTCTATAACCCGTCACTCAACCCGTTTAGAGCCACATTTTGACCCAAGCAAATTTGAGTCGAGTTGAATCTTGACCCGTTTGTTATCTTGACTCATTATTACCCACTCAAATTTGACTCAACCTGCCAAATTGCCACCCCCAATTTTTCTGAGGTCTATTTTGTTTGTATATTACTAAAATTCTCGTGAAATAATCCTTTGTGTTTTTAGTCAAAATGTAATGAAATGAAGAACGTAAGCAATGACATCCAATACACAATTTTTTAAAATTTAATTTGAACATGAAGCTTTAATTGAAGAAATAATGCATAGCGTGCTTCTGTAATGATTCCTTCACATTTTACTCATGAAATGAATTGCATGACAAGTAAACCGCCATCAAATTTCTTCTTCATTTATATGTCTTGAACAAAGAATACATAAAGATGGATGCAATATTACAGACTAGACGGAGCTGCAAATTTATCTTTAATTACATGGAACTAAAGCTCGATAATGTTGAGTTTTCGGGCTTAACATCTATGTACAAGAATATTTATGGCAACCACCTAGGTACAAGTTGGAAAAATAAGCGCCTTCGTCTTAATCTCCAACTTCATAACAAAAAATATTACTTAGAGCTTGCAGCAACAAGAGTTTTTAATGTAGCATAGCCTTGAATACAATTCACAAGGTTGATTCAAAGCCCTCAATGCTTTCTTTGAGCTCTATCTACTTTCTAAGGTCTTTTTCTAAGACGCTTCAGCGATTCTTGATGTCAATGCTATCCTAAGCTGCTCTTCAGTGTAATGTCTGCTACCCATTTTCACTGTGGCTTGTTGGATCATCAAATCGTTGACAACTGAAACGCTGGCATGGTGCACGTCTAGGTCTAATTCCATGAGGGCTGCCATTAACCTTGCGGCTGGATGATTCTTTTTATTACATTGTATACGAATCATTGCATCCCATCCGATTATCTTTACATCTATATCCAAGTCTACAATCTTGCCTCCGGTGTGGCTAGACATCTTGAGGTCTTGCTTTGGTGGTGGAGGACCGGGGCGCCTTGAATCTTTACTGGCTAATTCTTTCTTTAAATCTTCTACTTGGCTCTTCAAGTCTTCTTTATCCGACTCTGTAGTTTGAAGCTTCGATTTCAACTCATTTATGTATGAAATTGCATCTCCCAGAAGTGATGCCTTGTCCATCTTAGACACATTTGGTACAACAGCTCTAAGCGCGTAGAACCTTTGGTTCAATTTCTCCCTCCTTTGCCTCTCTGCCTCTACGTGATTCAAAGGTTCCTCCCGTCCATTCGCTGGCTTCCTTCCTCGCTTCCTCGGCCTCTTTTCCGGTTCTAGATCTGAATGATCGGAGTCTTCGCCTCCACCTCCGCCTGACTTCATACCAGAAGAAGGCAAAACTGTACCAGAAATAAACGATAGCATTCCTTCTTCATTGCTTCCCCTAGAAGTAGCTGATCTTTTCTTGTTCTTATTATTCTCCTCCACTGCCCCAAATTGGGACTGGCCTGAAAACAAGTTCCCATTTCCACTGCAAGCACTTTTCTTAGTACTATCTCCAAAATTCAAGATTTCCCCTGACTCAGGCTTGCAAGAAACAGATGAATTCCCGTTCCTATTACTACTTCCATCGAACCCGAATTCTGAAAAATTCAACTCCCTCGTGAAAAATCCTTGCGTTTGTTGCTGTGGAGGATTGTTCTGTTGTTGCTGATTGCAAGAACTGTGACCATTTCCAGATTGATGGTTGCTTTCATTTCCATAAGCAATTTGCTTATTACTATTACTTGATGGAACTGAATTTGTTTGAACTGTATTTAGAGAATCTCTAACTTCCATACCTGAGGACGTCGGATCAGTGAGCCAAAGCGCAGACGGGTCGCTCTCCGGCTGCACAGCCCATGAACCAGACCCCAAATCATTATTGAAGTTAAACAATACTCTAACCTTGTTCATCAGATCAGAACTCTGGATTATCAACTCCGTCGAGCCCAATTCAACCACGCCGTTAGCTGAAGGAATACAGACTATCGTCTGAAGCCCGAACCCTTGAGCCTGCCTAACCCGTTCGCAGTGTGAAGCTGCCAATTTCTCTGCTCCGGCGACCCAAATAGGGCTGGAACTGTACAACGCCTGACCCGGAAGCCCACTTCCACTGACAAACGATTGAGTCATGGAAATCAGAAAGAACCATTCAGTGTCGGTAACTTCTTCATCAACTGCATCATCGTTCCCGACTTGTGTCCCGGAAATCAACGAATTCAGCTCCCTTAATACCTTTTTCCGGTGCTCCTGCTCAGTAATATAAGCCGGAGAAGAAACTGCTGATTTCCTCTTGGCTTTATCTTCTTCGCCTTTGTAATAACCATCTCCCCAACCCAACACAGAGGGGCTCGTGAAGTCAACCACCGACGATTGCCAGAAGATAGCGTAGGTCCACGTCTCCCTAGCACCGTCGATGAGGGTTTGAAGCCGCTGCTGAAGTGTTTCTTGGTTGAAAAAGGGCATGGATTTGGAAGCATCCACAGCCGCAGAAGCCGTTACAGTGGAAGCACAAGCAGATGGAGGGAATACGGATGGGGTATTATTATTAGGAAGAAGATTTGAATTGACACCGGACACAACAGCAGAAGTAGTAGAAGTAGAAGTATTAGCCCAAAATGAAAGATCAGAAGACATAAAAGCTTCCATCATAGAAACGTTATCATCGGAAGTAGTATTGTTCCACAAATTCATGGTCGGTAAGCTGTAATCAGTCATTCCATAAACACAAGTGGGTAAAAATGGTGGAGAGAGAGAGGGAGAGATAAGCGATGAGGGGTGGCGGAGAGATATGAGAGAGAGCAAAATGATTTGGTTTTGGGTTCAGATTGGAATTGGAGTTTGGCTTTTATTTGAGGTGAATTTGAGCTGAATTTAGGAAAGAAAGAGGACAAAGCCTGGCGGGTTCCACGAAGGCCCCGCCAATTAATCGCCAACTTCACTACACCTTTGTTCTTTGTAGTAAAAATTTCTTCAACACCTCAACCAAACTGTATAAGTTATCAACTACCCTTTCTTAGTTTAATTTTATAAAGGAACAATGGCTTTTTTTCTTTTTTATACTCCTTTTGTTTTATTGCTTTGATTTTGCACAGTATTTAAAAAAATAATTATTTTTAAATATTTATGTAACTGAAAATTATTTCATTAAGTGTAAAAATAAATTTTAAAGATAAATTATTTTCAATTAGAGTAAGATGACATTCTTTTTTAGGTGGACCAAGAAAAAGGTGAACATAAAATGGGACAAAGGAAGTAGTATCTTTTTAATTTTAATTTTATGCGAGATATATTTAAGGGTCACAAGATTAATGAACACTTTAATATATTCAATATGTCTTTACTTGAAGATCAAAAGATTCAAAAAAAATTGTAATCTTTGAAATTTTGTGTCAAACTAAAATTAGACGAGTAAATTAAAAGGAATGTAATATCAAAATCTTCTCAGGATAATGTTTTTTTTTTTAATAAAATGCATAATTATTGTAGGAAAAATAATACTTGTATCCTAAAAAATAAACTATTTTTCAGGGCTAACCTCTTACTTTCATACCTCTTGTTTTTAACTACTAATCCGCGTTTAATGCCATCAAATATATTCTGACGATATCAAAGAAAAAGATGCAGTGCTTCAATAAAAAATACTACTAAATTATTACTTGATATTATCAAATATATATATATTGTAGTGTTATCAAAGAGGGGAAGCAATGATTCAGTAAAAACACTACCTTATTGCTCTTTGATTCTAGTAAAGTATATATACTACGATAACATTCAAGAAAAAATAGGCAATGCTTCAAGAAATGACTCTTAAATATATCTCGCAGAAAATTAATGATAAAGTAATGATTTAGTAAAAACACTATGCATTTACTCCTTAGTACCATTAAAATATATTATATTCTAATAATAATAAAAGCATTGGTCTCGTGGATAGAACAAAAGAGTAGTCGAATAAAGTATTTAGATTGTAAATCCAATAAGAATAAATACATTGGATTAGATCAAAATTCTGATAAATACTTTTTCTAGTGAATTTAATTTAATTTGTATAGTTTTCCCAATAATATTTTATTATTATATATTTGATTAGCAGAATTAATTAATTCTAACATAATTCATCAATACAAATGATGAAATGAGTCATCATATTATATGGTGGGATTATTTTTTCAATATAGACGAGGTAACTTTGTCCATATCCTCTGAACCAAACGGGCCCTCAAAGAAAAATGTTTTTTTTTTTCAAATTTTTATAAAAAATAATGTCAACCAACAACTAATAGTTTCAGGTAAGTGTTTGTCTTCTAATCTGGTCATTCACAAAATTAGAAATTTAATATTATTTTAAATAAAATGTTTGTCTTTACGAGTGATTTTAGTTTTCACTCGTAAATTTTTTAATATTATTTTAAATAAAATTCATGTCTTTACAATTAGACATTTTATTTTTCAAACTTCAACCAAATCCTTCCCAAATGTCTATTATAATAAAGTATCTTTGTAATAGTTTTTCAATATTTTGTAATACTGATTGTTTTTTCTAATGGCGTTGATTTTAAAAAATATTTCAAAAGAATATCTTCACCTATTATGATTCAAATCTCTTACTACAACTTGACCTATTTTATAATTCAATATTATTATTTAACAAATCAAATCATTTCTAATCTGATAACCAGATACTTTAATAAAATAAAATATTATTAGCTGTAATCATTATCATACTTTCGTCTTAAAAATTAAGAAATTAATGTTTAAATGTACATTTAAATTTAGATGAGTGAACTCTTATATAAAAAGTTTGGTGTACTTTTAGGATGGAGAAAGTACACATCCTCGATTACTTTACTATACTAAAAATATATATCTATTTTTACTTATATAATTTTAAAAATAAATAAATAATATTTTTATTATCATCTATTTATTGGCAAATCAATATTGAATAGGTAAAAATGAACGAATACAGTATCTAATAAATCTAATTGATCATTTTCTTGATGCACCCCCCTTCCATGGATCTCCATTTCCATTGTTTCCATATATAAAGGAGTTGATTTTAGGAATTGTTAAAGGTAGAAAAGAAGAATATTATCTAATAACTACTTTTGTAAACTTATAGTTCAATGTTTCAACTTAGAAAAAGAAATAACTTTATTTTCAGCAAACATTAAATTATTGATAATAGTAAAGATAGAAACAAAATGTACAGAAGAGATTTTTTTAATTTATTGATGAAGCTTTTAATTATTAAAACACCCATTTAATCATTTTGATAGTTAAGTAAATTATAATACCAAGATGCTTGTGGAGCTCTATGTTGTTGTTTCTTTGTGGAAAGGAAAATATGTGCATTTATTGCTAATTCATTTAATATATTTAGAGCCTTCAGTAATTATCTAAAGAATAATTTGCCTGATATTTTGAAATACTGTCAATTGTTTTTTCTAATTTACTTAACTATTTGATCTAAATAGAGATTGTTTAATTAGCTTTCACAAGGAAAAAAGGATAAAGCAAAAAATCATTTCTCCCCACCCTACCCCCCAATTCTGTTTAAAAATCAATCTCCCCGCTCAACTTTAAATAATACTGGTTAAATTTTTTTTTATCTTATAAATTATTCATTTAATCCTTATTATATCGTGTATAGCCTTTATTATTCAATTTTTAAGTAGCTACAAAAATTTTTCTTTTAAAAATCGTATGAATCTAAATCTAAAACAAATAATATTTTTAGCAAACAATTACACCTATAACACTTATTTAAAAAGAAGTAAAAATATTTTGGGTAAAAAAATTTTCCAGCTTCGAGAAGGAGCCGCCGATCA
>DF359009.1:50688-81627 GCA_000787875.1 Solanum virginianum | reverse complement strand
ACTTAGGATTATTCATCAGTAATCGAATCAAAAAATTATATTTGAAAATTAATTTTTCGATCCGAGATGAGAAACAGTGTTGATGTGCGCCCAAGGCGCAACACGCCTGGAACGCAGACTAACACTTACTGTTTTCAGTTTTTTTGACTGAAATTGAAAACTCATTCGGAAAAAAAAATAGGAAAAAATTATATATGTCTGTGCCCAGTCTGCATCGCAGACTGTGCATTTTCTGAGTGAATTTTTTCTTTTTAATTTAGGGGCATTCGGGTCAATTTTCAACCCCTCCTAAACTCAAAATACGATCAAATTGGGTCATTTTGATGCATACATAGGGTCTTAAACCTCATTTTAAGTCCATTTCTAAGCACTTGAAAGACTAGGGCTTGAGAGAGGAGAAGAGGGAAGCGTAGATTGAAGAATTCAAGGAAATTCTTAACAGTTGATTGGTAAAACTTTATCCCAGGTATGTAAGGCTAAGCTAAAAGCATGAGATTATTCTCTCATGTGCCCCATAAATGGTCTTAGATGAGTGTTAATAGTTCTTGGGTCTACATACATGATTCTTGATGAGTTTTCTTGAAAATTATATTAATTACATGTATTTTATTATGTTGATGATCATTATGAACTTAATTTCTTGAATTGAACATTGTTCATGAGATATTGTATAACCCTATATGTTAATTATTAAAAGCATGCATGAAAGAAGATAGGGATTGAGTCTAGCGCCTAGATTGAGAATGTTGACAGAGATTGTGATTGTAAATGTGAGAATGATAATAGATTGATAGTATTTGATGGTTCATGAGTCTTTCTAAATGAACTCTAATGATTTGTCTATTCGATTATTCCCTAATGATTGGTCTAAGACTTGAGCTAATGATTGAGATATTGATGGATGAGATGATTAGAGTCTCTGTGAGACTGATTGAATGATAGTGCCTCTACGGGGCTGATTTGAGATGAGACGATTGAGATAGTTTGATTGGTTTGATTGAATGGATTGTTTTATGAGCATTGAGTCATGGGAGGAGTATCAAGCACCGAAAGAGCAAGAGTTAATCCAACTCCCACTCGTCAAACTATGTAGCCAAATGTAGGTGAGGATTAGGACCATCACATCACATTATGTTGAGGTTCCCTCTGATTAGAAGTCTCTGAAACAATAAAAGACTTGTAGATTGTTGTCTCTATTTTGGACTTGTCCATTATGGTTTCGATTCGTTCCCTATTTGGAAAGTATGAAATGGCTGTGGCAACATAAGCAAGATTGTTGTACAACACTGGCTCATAAGTGATTGTTGTCGGATAAGAGAAACTCGCAGAAAGTTCCCAAACTGAGTACTCTGAGTTGAGATGAGATAAGATGAGTTAAGATGAGTCACTCTGAGATGAGTCTAATTTGATTGATGAGGTTTGATAGGTTGATGGGTCACTTGTCTACTCTTTATTCTTGCTTTAGCTAGACATTTGACATGTTGATTGATTTCTATATTGAATTGATTGTTGTTCCATATTATTCTACTTGTTTCAATTTCATTTAGTTATTTTACATACCGTATATTCCACGTACTGGCGCCACTTGGCACTGCATCATTTTATGATGCAGATACAGGGATTAGAGATCATCAACAGGCACATCGTTGAGGATCTTAGACATTCAGCTGATTGGTGAACCTCCGCTACTTTGAAGGATTCACATGTTATTTTAATCTTGCTATAGAATTAGACATTTATTAGCTTATTATTGATTGAGGTAGTCATGGGTCTATCATTGGCACCAACTGATAGTGATAGAGGTTTCATAGACTAGAGTCAAATGTTGATTGTTAAGATTGTGAACTAGTTCTTTTTACTAGCCTTTCATTTATATTATTATTTGAGATTAGATAAATGTGTCCATTTATATTTTTTATGTCTTCCGTTGATTAGTATATATATGAATGAATGAATGTGATGAGGCCAAGTGATTCATTTAGAGACTAGCAAAAGTCTCTGGGTGCCGGCCACATCTTGGGTCCCCTTCCGGGGCGTGACAAACTTGGTATCAGAGCATGAGTTTAAGTGTCCTAGGGAGTCTATGAGATCTGTCTAGTATAGTCTTGTTTATGGGTGTGTTGTCAACCACACTTGATAAACAGGAGGCTATAGGACATTAGGAATTATTTTCCTTTGTTCATGTTCTAAATCGTGCTATAGAGTTATACTCTAAGAAAGTTCTCTTCTAATTCATGCTTTGCGCATTGTAGAATTGTGATCATGCCTCCCAAAAGAGCGGTCAGAGGTAGAGGACGTCCCGCCAGACAATATGTTAACTCACCTGAGCCTCAAGGACACGAGGAGCCCGTGGATCCAGTTGTCCCTATTGCGCAGCCCCTGCAAGATAAGGTCTCTAATGCTGAGCTTTTCTGGGCTATTCAAACTCTAGCCCAGGCTGTAACAGCACCTGCAAGATAAGGAACAGGTCAATAAGATGCCCATGACACTTCCAGAGTCTGAGAATTCTTGAGAATGAATCCGCTTGAGTTAACAGGGTTTGCATCCACTGAGGATCCTAAGAAACTATGTGGAGGAGCTTCAGAAAGTGTTCCAAGTGATGCAGTGGCTGATACTGACAGAGTAGAACTAGCTGCTTATCACCTAAAGGGTGTGGCTAGACTGTGGTTCGACCAGTGGAAGAAGGGTAGAGAAGAGGATGCCCCCATGCTGACTTGGGCTATGTTCGAGGAAGCTTTCTTGGGGCACTTCTTCCCAAGGGAGCGAAGAGAGGCAAAGGTAAGAGAGTTCTTAAACTTGAAACAGGGCTCTATGACTGTGCAAAAGTATGGGCTAAAGTTCACTCAACTATCTCGATATGCTCCGAACATGGTTGCTAATATGAGGGGGAGGACGGGGATGTATGTTGATGGGTTGAATAGAGGGCCGAAGAGGGATGGAAGGGGAGCAATGCTTATGAGTGACATGGATATTGGGAGATTGATGACCTTTGTGCAACAAGTTGATGAGGAGAGGCAGCATGATAAAGAGCAGTTTAGAAATAAGAAAGCAAAAACATCCAGCCTTGAGGTTGGAAGAAAGGGGAATGGAAATCAATTTCCAGCACCATCATTTGCTAGTGCACCTGCACCTAGAGTCAGAAATGATTAGAGGTCCCAGAATGTTGGAACCCATAGATCTCAGTCACAAGGTAGTGTGGCTCAAGGTTCACTGGGTAAGCCAACATGTGGTAAGTGTGGTAAATTACACTTGGGGAGATGCCGTGAGAGGAGTGATGTATGTTACAAGTGTGGCCAAGTGGGTCACTATCAAAGAGATTGTCCAAAGTAGGCTGATCGGGCTCAATCTTCTACACCAACCTCACCAGCTAAAGAAAATCAGAGAGGTACTACGTTAGGCACAAGCGGGGCCACAAACTATTTGTATGCCATGGATAGTCGACATGATCAGGAGAGCTCCCCAGATGTTGTGATGGATATGATTCGAGTCTTTTTTATTAATTATTATGTGTTGATAGATCCTGGTGCCATGTTATCTTTTGTAACTCCTTATATGGCTAGTAGATTTGATAGAACCCCTGAGAGTCTTCTTGAATCCTTTGATGTTTCTACTCCAGTGGATGAATCTATTCGGGCTGAGAAAGTCTATAGAGCTTGTGTAGTGTCAATCCATCATAGAGATACTATCATTGATCTGATTGAGTTAGATATGACTGATTTTGATTTTGATTTGATCCTTGGCATCAATTGGCTCCACGCCTATTATGCCTCTGTTGATTGAAGAGTCCGCACCATTAAGTTCCAATTTTTGAATGAACCGATTCTAGAGTAGAAGGGTGATTTCATAGCACCTAAAAGAAAGTTTATCTCTTATCTTAGAGCTAGAAAGATGATTGTTATAGGTTGTATCTACTACCTTGTGAGAGTTAAGTCTGATGATGTCGAGTCTCCTACTCTTGAGTCAGTCTCGATTGTGAATGAGCTTCCAAAAGTGTTTCCTGAGGATCTGTCGGGAGTCCCTTCTGATAGAGAGATTGACTTTGGGATTGATGCTCTTCCCGATACCCAGCCTATCTCAATTCCACCTTATAGGGTGGCCTCCGCTGAGTTGAAAGAATTGAAAGAACAATTGAAAGATTTGTTAGAGAAGGGCTTCATAAGGCCGAGTGTTTCTTCTTAGGGTACCCCTGTCCTATCCGTGCGAAAGAAAGATGGGTCTCTCAGAATATGCATTGACTATAGGCAACTAAATAAGGTCACCATAAAGAACAAGTATCCTCTCCCAAAGATAGATGATTTGTTTGACCAACTTCAGGGTGCCTCTTGTTTCTCAAAGATAGACCTTAGATTTGGTTACCATCAGTTGAAAGTGAGAGAATGTGATATTCCAAAGACAACCTATAAGACTAGATATGGCCATTTTGAGATTTTGGTCATGTCCTTTGGATTGGCGAATACACCTGCAGCCTTCATGGATTTGATAAATAGGGTATTCAGTCCATACCTCGATATGTTTGTGATTGTGTTCATTGACGATATTTTGGTGTATTCAAGAAATGAAGAAGAGCATGTAAATCACCTCAGAATTGTCCTCCAAACACTTAAGGACCATGAGTTGTATGCAAAATTCTCGAAATGTGAATTTTGGCTTAAATCAGTGGCTTTCCTAGGCCATATTATCTTCGGTGATAGTATTCGAGTGGATGCTCAGAAGATTGAAGCGGTCAAGAACTGGCCCAAACCGACCTCTCCAACTGACATAAGAAGATTCTTGTGGTTGGCAGGCTACTATCGCAGATTTGTTGAGGGATTTTCTTCCTTATCTGCACCATTGACTAAGTCAACTCAGAAAAAGATCAAGTTTCAGTGCTCCGACGAATGTGAAAAGAGTTTCCAAGAGTTGAAGACTATACTGACTACTACACTAGTTCTAACCTTGCCTGATGGAACAAAGGACTTTGTGATCTATTGTGATGCTTCGAGAGTTGGATTGGGATGTGTACTGATACAGAGAGGGAAAGTGATAGCCTATGCTTCCAGGCAACTTAAGATCCATGTGAGGAACTACCCAACCCATGATGTTGAGTTGGTTGCGGTGGTGTTTACACGTAAAATCTAGTGCCACTACTTGTATAGAATGCATATGGATGTATTCATCGAGCACAAGAGCTTGCAGCATGTTTGTAGTCAGAAAGAGTTCAACCTGCGACAAAGAAGATGGTTGGAGTTTCTCAAGGATTATAGGATGAGTATTCTCTTCCATCCAGGTAAAGCTAATATTATTGCTGACACTCTTAGCAGGTTGTCAATGGGTAGCACAACTCATATTGAGGAAGGAAAGAAAGAGTTAGCAAAAGAGGTGCATCGATTGGCTTGATTGGGTGTCCAGCTTGAGGAGAATGATGAGGGAGAAGTTAATGTTTAGAGTGGGCTGCTTCATCTTTGGTGGCAGAGGTTGAAAGAAAAGCAAAATCAAGATCCTATCATACTCCAATTGAAGGAGGTTGTCCACAAACAGAAATTAATGGTCTTCTCCAAAGGGGGAGATGGGGAGTTGAGATACCAGAGTAGATTGTGCATTCCAGATGTTGATGGTATTCGAGATAGAATCATGGTTGAGGCTCATAGCACTAGATATTTCATTCATCCTGTCTCTACCAAGATGTACTATGACTTAAGAGAAGTCTATTGGTAGAGTGGAATGAAGCAGGATATTGCTGAATTTGTTTCAAAGTGCTCAAATTGTCAAAAAGTGAAATTTAAGCATCAAAGGTCATGTGGAGTAGCTCAGAACTCATAGCACCTAAAAGAAAGTTTATCTCTTATCTTAGAGCTAGAAAGATGATTGTTATAGGTTGTATCTACTACCTTGTGAGAGTTAAGTCTGATGATGTCGAGTCCCCAAATGTAGGTGAGGATTAGAGGTCTCGAAAGCAACATGATTTGATATAGGTGATTGTGGATAGGATGACCAAATCGGCTCACTTCTTCTCAGTTAAGACAACTAACATTGCGGAGGAGTACGCCATGTTGTACATCCAAGAGATAGTGAAGTTGCATGGAGTTCCCTTATCCATTATCTCGAACAGAGGAGCTCAATACACCTCCTAATTTTGGAGATCATACCAAAAAGGATTGGGTACGAAAGTAAATTTGAGTATAGTCTTTCATCCGCAAACAGATGATCAGGCAGCACGTACAATTCAAATGTTAGAAGATATGTTGAGAGCCTGTGTTCTTGATTTCAAGGGAAATTGGGAGGATCACTTACCATTGATTGAGTTGCATATAAGAATAGTTATCATGCAAGTATTCAGATAGCTCCCTACGAAGCTTTGTGTGGGAGGAGATGCAAATCACCAATTGGGTGGTTCGAGGTTGGAGAAGCAGAGTTTATTGGGCCTAATCTTGTCCACCAATCGATGGAGAAGGTTAAGGTCATTAAAGAGAGTTTGTATGCTGCACAAAGTTGCCAGAAATTCTACACCGATGTGAGGAGGAGAAATTTGGAGTTTGAGGTAAATGATTGGATATATTTGAAAGTGTCACCTATGAAAGGTGTCATGAGATTTGGAAAGAAAGGTAAATTGAGTCTATGCTATATTGGATATTATCAGATTAGGAAAAGGATTGAGAAGGTTGCTTATGAATTAGAGTTGCCTTTTGTGTTAGACGGAATCCATCCAGTGTTTTACGTGTCGATGTTGAAGAAATGTTTGGGAGATCCTAACTTGGTGATCCTTGTGGAGAGCATTGGAGTGAAGGATAGCTTGATCTACAAAGAAATTCTGGTCCAAATCCTTGATCGTCAGATTCGCAAGTTGAGAACTAAAGATAACCTCAGTCAAGGTCCTGTAGAGAAATCAATTCGTTGAAGAAGCCACATGAGAAGCTGAGGAAGAGATAAAAGCAAAATATTCACACCTATTCGTGCCAAATGATGAGAATATTGAAGGTAAATTCCTTATCCTTCACTAAATTGATTGTCTTTTCTTGAGTTGATTGTCTATTCTTGAGTGTGAATAGAGTTAATTGATGATTGAGATAGAGTCGAGGGATTGATTGATAGATGTGAATATTGAGATGAGTTTAAGTCTATTCGTGCCTTGATATCCACCTTTACTCATCATTCGAGGACCAATGATCCTAATGGAGAGATGATGTAACACCCGATAAAATTATCAAAATACCTCTAGAATGGAGATGTGTGCGTAACGCGTCTTTCCATGCTCTATTTACGAATTCGAGATCAGATATGCAATCAGCATGGAAAATTGAGTGAAAAATGATCTCATTCGAATTATAGAGCAATCAGATCGAAAAATATTTTTTTGATCCAAGATGAAAAACAGTGTTAATGCGCTAAACTTTGTTTTTTTAGTTTTTTTTACGGGAATTGAAAACTCGTTCGGAAAAAAATTGGGAAAAAATTATATATGTCCACGCCAAGTTCGCCATTTTCTGAGTAAACTTTTCTTTTTGATTTTAAGCGCATTTCGGTCAATTCTCAACCCCTCCTAAACTTAAAATATGATCAAATTGGGTCATTTTGAGGCGTAAATAGGATCTTAAATCTCATTCTAAGTCCTTTTGTAAACACTTGAAAGACTAGGGCTTGAGAGAGGAGAAGAAAGAAGCGTAGATTAAAGAATTCAAGGAATTTCTTGACGGTTGATTGGTAAAACTTCATTCCAAGTATGTAAGATTAAACTAAATGCATGAGATTGTTCTCTCATGTGCCCCATAGATGGTCTTAGATAAGTGTTGATAGTTCATGGGTCTACATACATGATTCTTGATGGGTTTTCTTGAAAATTATATTAATTACATGTATTTTCTTATGATATAGAAGAGTTTAGAGTCTAATGAGTCTACATGCATGATTCTTGATGGGTTTTCTTGAAAATTATATTAATTACATGTATTTTCTTATATTGATGATCATCATGAACTTAATTTCTTGAATTGAACATTTTTCATGAGATATTGTATAACCTGATATGTTAATTATTAAAAGCATGCATGAAAGAAGATAGGGATTGAGTCTAGCGCCTGGATTGAGAATGTTGACAGAGATTGTGATTGTGAATGGAGAATGATGATAGATTGATAATATTTAATAGTCCATGAGTCTTCCCAAATGAACTCTAATGATTGTTCTAAGCCTTGAGCTAATGATTGAGATGTTGATGGATGAGATGATTAGAGTCTCTATGAGACTAATTGAATGATAGTGCCTCTACGGGGCTAATTTGAGATGAGATGATTGAGATAGTTTGATTGGTTTGATTAGATGGATTGTTTTATGAACATTGAGTCATGGGAGGAGTATCAAGCACTGAAAGAGTAAGAGTTAATCCAACTCGCACTTGTCAAACTCCATACCCAAATGTAGGTGAGGATTAGGACCATCACATCATATTATGTTGAGGTTCCCTCTGACTAGAAGTCCCTGAAACAATAGAGGACTTATAGATTGTTGTCTCTATTTTGGACTTGTCCACTATGGTTTGGATTCGTTCCCTATCTAGCAATTCGGAACGGTTGTGGCAAATCAGCAAGATTGTTGTACAATCACTAACTCATAAGTGATTATTGTCGGATAAGAGAAACTCCCAAAAACTTTCCAAACTGAGTACTCTGAGTTGAGATGAGTCTGATTTGATTGATGAGGTTTGGTGGGTTGATGAGTCACTTGTCTACTCTTTTTTCTTGCTTTAGATAGACATTTGACATGTTAATTGATTTCTATATTGAGTTGATTGTTGTTCCATATTATTCTACCTATTTCAATTTATTCAGTTATTTTACATACTGTACATTCCACTTACTGACGTCACTTGGTGCTGCATTATTTTATGATGCAGATACAGGGATTAGAGATCATCAACAGGCGTATCGTTGAGGATCTTAGACGTTCAACTGATTGGTGAGCCTCCCCTACTTCGAAGGATTCATATGATATTTTCATCTTGCTAGAGTTAGACATGTATTAGCTTATTATTGATTGAGGTAGTCATGTGTCTTTCATTGGCATTACCTGATAGTGATAGAGGCTTCATAGACTAGAGTCGAATGTTTAGGAGTGTGAGCTAGTTCTTTCTACTAGCCTTTCATTTATATTATTATTTGAGATTAAATAGATGCACTCATTTATATTCTTTATGTCTTCCGCTGTTAGTAGAATGTATGAATGAATGAATGTGATGAGACCAAGTGGTTTGCTTAGAGACTAGCAATAGTCTCTGGGTGTTGGTCACGTCTTGGATCCCCATCCGGGGCGTGATAAATATTTTTGTCTTTGTGTATTTAATCTCATGGTATTAATCTAAGGTATTAGCTAATACCACCAAATTGGAGATGTTAGCTAATACCATGTATGTGGTATTAATTAATACCATGGATTAGTTATATATGGTCCATAAATCCCACCAAACATAATATTACCTAATATCATACTTAATACATGGATTATTTTCTCCTAATACCTCCTACCAAACGTCCTTTTAGTGTTACGAAGGGAATTTTGGTAAAACCAACACACACGTATGACTTGTGTTTATATCATTAGACCTATTTCTATGTATAATGATAATGATATATGTCCTAATGTATATATCATGTATTCTTACACCTATTTCTATGTATAGTGACACATGTATATTTTCACTTATTCCATGTGTTTCTATGCATCATATGTGGCTAGAGGTGGCAACATAAGTCCAAACATAAATAACCTGCCCAACCCGCCTATAATTTTACGGGTTGGGTTCAACATGATTTAGAATTGGGCTAATTTTCAGCCCAATAAAATTTAACCCATTATGAAATAACTATGAGTTGAGCCCAATAAGATTCTCACTTCAGCCAAATGTATCATTTGTTTTGTATGTTCAATGCTAGTCTTAAATTAAGCGGGTTAAATTGGTCGGGTCATGACACAACTCGAATTTTAGCCCATTTGAGCCCATAGTACATTTGGGCGGGTCAAGACCCAACCAGATATTTAATGCAGCCCATTTTAACCTCTTCAATTTCAGCCCAATCCGCCCATTTGACACCCCTATTTGTGGTTTTCTCTTTCATTTTGATAAATCTAGCTCAATTTTTTCTTCTCATACTACCAAAAATCTTTTTCATTTTATAATTTTTTTCACTGGTTCAATAAAATTTGAAAGGTAAGTTACTTCCATTTCTTCTTTTCTGTATTTTTTTTTTCATCTTCATCTTTTTGGCGTGTCCGTGTGAGTATGAAGATATACACTTTGAGTTGAAAATTAGAATATAAATATTCAAAAGAGCTTTCACTATTCAGTATTGTGAATTTCTATAGATAGAAAATATTACAATTGTGTAAGGCATAATTGCAAGCACCTTGCCTGCATCAAAGCATGAGCGAATAATAGTTTTGTATTTGAAAAAATGAAAACAATCAAAAGAGTAATATGTTAAAAAAAATATGGGATTCGATGTTTGAGTTTGAGTAGTAATGAGTTGTGTTTGATTTCGATTACGCTCGAGTTTATGGTGATTTCTATATTTCTCCTTCTTATTTCAATTTGTATATTATAACTATTTTTTCTTGAGAATATTATTTTGCTAGACAGGTAGACAAAGATTTCAGGTTTAAGCTGAGAGAAAGGATAACGTGACTAATCTGATTGTATTTATATGATTAACTTTTAATATGTCGTTTGGATATGAATGAATTATTTTCTTCTCAAAATGTTCCAAACTTCCCGAGAAGATAGTTGTTTGATAAAATCAATTAATCAATTTTTTTCAAAGGAAGAAGACAAGAAAAAAGGAGCTCCAGAAATGGAGGAATATTTTTTATTTAGGATGACTTAGCGATCAAAAAAAATAATTCATACACTTCTTTCCTATGGTGAAAGAAGTGGTATGGTCTTTTATCTATGGTAAGACATGAAATAAATCATACATATAGCTGGAGAAGCATCATTAGTAAGAGGATTAGATGATGTATATTTTTTTTATGAATTATTCACGACTACCATTCATACAAGAAGTAGATTTTCTTTTTTAATAACAACTTGGTGTCTAACACCTAGTTCATATTAGTACCTCCATATCATATGACATCAATGGAGTAAAGAGAGGTAAGAAATAGCTGGTGGGCCTACTGAAAAGGATTTTATAAAATTCAATTGTACACAAATACCTTGATGGAAAAAAAGGGGATCGGGTATTTAGGAATATATATTGACTACAAAAGGGTTGAATAATGTAACGATATACAATAAGTAACGGTTGCCTCTTGTAGATGATCTATTGATTAGTTACATGGAACCACATAATTCTCAGATATTGATTTTTCGTTTGCTTATCATCAGGGTCGGCTCTTGGGTGAAACAAATGAAGTAATAGTTTTAGGTCCCTAATTTAGGAGGCCCCTTTTTACTAATTATTACCTATACATAGAGACTAGAGTAGATTTTTTAGCTTTCGAAGTATTTGGTAGAAAGATAATTTATATAGGAAAAGTTAGATTAGACATTTACTTTTGACCTTTTTCACTTCTTGGAAATTGTTGGAAGATTTTTCACTCTTTCTCTTATGTTACTTTTTCTTTTTTACTTTACCAATGCACTCTTTCTTCTTATTTATTTAATAGTAAGTTTTCTTTTTAACTCTTTTTCCATAAGACATCTTTAGACTTTATATTCAAAGTTGGTAAATGTTTTCTTACTTCCTTCATATTTTCATTGCTCAAAGATAAATCATTGAGTTATATTATTATATTCTAACAAAAAAGAGAAAGAAAATATTGTGAGTGTTTGTGTACAATTTGTTGTTCTTTCTGAAATTTCAAGCTTTGATGCAAGTATTTCAAAGAATCAATCATAATACATCTTGTAATCTAGTCTTCAATTTTTTCATTAGGTTTGATCATTTCAACTTTTGGATTTTATTTTTTAATTTTTATCTTGTATTTTATTATTTTTATTAGTGTATTTTGGGTATCTTTTAATTATTTTGTTATAATTTAAATATGTCAATAAGAAAATATTAATCTGGTCATTCAAAATTAAAAAGAAAGAAAAATTGAAAATCTAATAGAATCTCAAAAATGAGCCTGTAACACCCGATAAAATTATCGAAATACCCCTAGAGTAGAGATGTGCACATAACATGTCTTTCCATGCTCTGTTTGCAAATCTGAGGTTGGATATGCGATCAGCATGAAAATTTGAGTAGAAAAATGGTCTCGGTTGATTTTTAGATCAACCGGATCAAAAGATAATTTTTCAATTCGAAACGCAAAAAATACTGTTTATTCTGTAGCGGACCTACACTTCTTCTTTTTTCAATTTTTTTGACAGAATTGGAAAAACTCGTTTGGAGAACTTTCGAAAAAAATACACATGTGCGCCACTATTCTGAGTTGATTTTTTTTTAAATTCGTGAGGGGCATTCCAGATAATTCTCAACCCCTCCTAAACTCAATACACGATCATAATAGACCGTTTGAGCATAAAAAGGGTCTAAAATCTCATTCTAATTCCTTTCTAAGTCTTGGGGAAATTTAGGGCTTGAGAGAAAAGAAGAGAGAAGCGTAGATTGGAGAATTCGAAGGCAAGTTCTTGAAGTTGATTGTTGATAGTTTCACCCCATGTATGTAAGGCTAAACTAAAAGCATGAGATTGTTCTCTCATGTGCTCCATAGATGGTCATAGAAGAATTGAAAGTCTAATGAGTGTACATACATGATCCTTGATGGGTTTTCTTGAAAATTATATTAATTACATGTATTTTCATATGTTGATGATCATCATATACTTTTTTTCTTGAATTGAATACTTTTCATTAGATATTGTGTAAACTCTTTATGTTAACTTTTGAAAGCATGCATGAATAAATTTAGGGATTGAGTCTAGAGCCTTTATTTGAGAATGTTGATTGTGATTGTGATGTGAGTATGATGATGTTTTGATAGAACTTGATGGTCCTATGAGTCTTCATAAATGAACTCTAATTAATTGCCTAATCGATTGTTCCCTAATGATTGATCTAAGCCTTGAGCTATTGATGGAGATGTTAAGTTGATGAGATGATGAGAGTCTCTATAAAACTAATTGAGATGATGAGTGCCTCCATGAGGCTGATTGAGATGGATGAGTCTTATGAGCATTGAGTCTTGGGAGGAGTATTGAGCACCGAAATGAGTAAGAGTAAAGTCAACTCGCACTTATTAACTATGTTGCCAAGCGTAGGTGAGGATTAGAACCATTACATTACATGGAGGTTCCCTTTTGATAGAGTCTCTGAAATAATAGAGGACTTGTTGATAGCTAGATCCCTAGTGGATTCAATTTGTTCTCTACCTGGCAAGTACAGAACGATTGTGGCAACACCGGCGAGATATTGTACAATCACTGGCTCATAAGTAATTATTGTCGAATAAGAGAAACTCCTAAAAAGTTCTTATATTGAGTATTCTGAGTCGAGATAAGATGAGATGAATTGAGTTAAGTTCCTTTGAGATGAGTCTGATTTGATTGATAAGGTTTAGTTGGTTGAAGGGTCACATGTCTACTGTTTATTCTTACTTTAGATAGACACTTGACATTCTGATTTGGTTATTATTCTGAGTTGATGTTGTTTCATATTATTCTACCTTTTTTTGTTTCATTCAGCTATTTTATATACCGTACATTCTACGTACTGACGTTACTTGACATTGCATCATTTCATGATGTAGATATAGGGATTAGAGATCGTCAATAGGCGCATTATTGAGGATCTGAGCAGTTCAGCTGATTTGGTGAGCCTCTCTTACTTCGGAGGATTTATTACATTTATTTCATCTTGCTTATTAGAGTTAGATGTTGATTAGCTTTATTTTTATTTGACATAGTCATGGATCTGTCATTGGCACCATTTGATAATGATAGAGGCTTCATAGATTAGAGTTGAATGTTGATATTGTGACTTGTTGAGCTAGTTTCTTTCTAACTAGCTCATTTACTTATTATATTATTTTGAGACTAGATGAGATGCGCTCATTACTTTCCTTACTCTTCCGCTGATTGTTTCGAGTTATTTGATTGAATAAATTGATTAGGCCAAGTGCTCCGCTTGGGGATTAGCAATAGTCTCTGGGTGCCTGCCACGTCGGGGGCGTGACAATAAAAATAAGGAGAAACTAAGTTTGTGCTCCTTTAAAGTAAATTATTTACGTTTATATACCCTTTTATATCTTGTACCCCCATACTATTAAATTTTTTGCCCCCCTAATATTAAAATCGCGCGTTAACGTCATACTAACATCAGCATCTACTTGTTTGGCATACCAATAGGGTATACATATACTAATAGTATATCACAGATGATTAAGTTCATTCCTTTATGATACCGACATGGTATCAATAAACCGATAGAGTATCACAAAAAATATATTTCCTACTCATTTAAAATTTAATAAATAAATTTGTAATTTTAATAATTTTCTCTTAATTATTTTATTTATTCAAAAAAGAGCTCAAAATTATATGATACCAATAGGATATCAATATACCGACGGAGTATCACAAGAATATATTTTCTAATAATTTAGAGTTTAATTTTATTTATTCAAAACCGATAGAGTATCACAAAAAATATATTTCCTACTCATTTAAAATTTAATAAATAAATTTGTAATTTTAATAATTTTCTCTTAATTATTTTATTTATTCAAAAAAGAGCTCAAAATTATATGATACCAATAGGATATCAATATACCGACGGAGTATCACAAGAATATATTTTCTAATAATTTAGAGTTTAATAAATAATTTTGTAACTTTAATAATTTTCTAATCCTATAGATATCGATATGATATAAATGTATACCGACGGAGTATATAACAAATATATTTTCTACTAATTTAGAATTTAATAATTTTTTATTTAGTTCTTAAAAAAAAACATAATCTTATATACCAATTGGGTATCAATATACCAACAAAGTATCACAAAGGAATGAGTTCATTCTATATGATACTGCTATGGTATATATACCGTCAGAGTATATTTTATAGTATTTATACTGATATCAACATGATATCAGCACACGAAATAAAAAGATGTAAGTGGGTAGAAAGGTAAATAGTTTGGATAATGAGTCTATTAAAGATAAATATTTTAGATTGAGTCTATTAAGAGTAAATAATTTCAAATTAGGTTTATTTTGTGTATTTTTTTCTAAAAATAATGCTCCATAAAACTTTATACACATACCATCAAATCGTGGAAAAATTAACTTCAAAATGTTGCCAATCCTGAATTACTTTTTTTGACTATGACAAAAATTAACTTCTCCAAAGGATGCTTCGTACAAAATTATAATTGTATTTTAATAGACCTCATATTCTAAAACTTCACTATTCTACCGCTGTGTTGTAGGGTAACAGGTGAAAGAATGATCATTTATCTTATGAATAGAGGTGAATAAATTCAAGTAACTTCATATAAAAATATATTTTTTGGTAAAATGGGTATGGATGACTTAAATTAATTGTTTCAAAGTAAGACAAATCAATCGTTTATAATTGTTCTCGAAACTTGTCACAAGACTTTCTTACCTCATTCATATACATTATATCTCTTGTTATGTGTTATTTACATCTCTTGTTATGTGTCTCATAAGCCACATTTATTAAAATTCATTTTGCCTTTAGGTTATGTCATTTATTTTTAACTCTCTCCTTATCAAATAAACAAAAACATATTTGATTTTAACATTGCTTTTTTTGAGAAAATATTCACATAAATCTTAAAAATAACATTTCTCATAGAAATCTTTGTGTTGCTTTGGTTAGTCTACATAATATTTCATAACTTGTTTTCTTTTAAAAGTTAAAAAGCTTAATCTTTTTATTTAATTGAATCTCATATTTTTATCTAAGTTTGACCGGTTAACTATTTTAACAAATTTTAAAGGGTGTCTTACACCTTCTCTTTAGATTAATTAGAATTCTTATCTAGAATCACATAGGTTAACTAGATTATTAAAAGAAAGTTAATTTTAGTAAAATAGGTATCCTAATTTACCTTTAAAATAATTAGGTGGCGACTCCTCAAATTAATTAATTTAGGAATCACCAATATGTTGTACACCATTTGACCTCGGTTAAAATGAGGTATAACGGTATACTATCTCTTCCTTCCATATCAACATAAAATACTATTTTTAGTATATGTATTACGAATTCAACATAAGTTGTATCTTATCTCAAGCTTATTAAAATATATTTATTCATCCAATTTTTTTCCCATCCAATTCAAAATTTTAAACCCTCACCTCCATATTTTTCGTTTCATTCAATTCAAAATTTTCAACCCTCAAAGAAAAATGGCACCAAAAGCAACTTCTGAGAAGAACCACCAGATTTTGTCACAGAAAAAGCTCCGTCCAATTTTGCCGAGGAAGGAGAAGTTCAACTCATTGTTGTTCTGTCTGATTCCGACAAGGATGACATTGACGTCCGTTTTCGTACTATCCAAGATAGAAAGACTTTTTCGCCCCTTATGTGTCCCGTTGCCGATCATACTCGAACTTGTACGTCCAAGTTAAATGCTCCTCTTACGTCTCCTACTCGTAGGAAACGCAAAACTACCTTTGCCACTGCTAGGATAGCAGCTAAATAGTGACAAAGTGGTACTATTTATCGGCCTATTATAGTAGAAACGGACTCTGAAACTCATTGAGAACATGAGTCACTCTGCCACTACAATAGACCGATAAACAGTAACACTCTGTCACTTTTTAGCTGCTATTCTAGCAGTGGCAAAGGTAACCATGCATCTGCTACGAATAGGAGACGCTAGAGGAGTATTTAACTTGGACGTATAAACCCGAGTACAATCGGCAATGGGACACACAAGGGGCAAAAAAGTCTTTCTATCTTGGAGAGTACGAAAACGGATGCCAATGGAGATGTCATCCTCGTCAGAATCAGACGGACCAACAATGGTTGAACTTCTCCCTCCTCGACATAATCGGATGGAGCTTTTTTGACAACGAAATATGCTGGTTTCTTCTCAGAAGTTAGTTTTGGTGCCATTTTCTTTTGAGGGTTGAAAATTTTGAATTGGATGAAAACAAAAAATATGGAAGTGAGGGTTTAAAATTTTGAATTAGATGAAAAGAAAAAATTGAATGAATAAATATATTTGATACGCTTGAGACAAGGACGGCTTATGTTGAATTCATAATACATATACTAAAAATTAGTGTTTTATGTTGATATGGAAGGAAAAGATAGGATATTGGTATACCCCATTTTAACCGTGGTTAAACGGTGTACAACATATTGGTGATTTCTAAATTAATTAACTTGTGAAGTCGCCACCTAATTATTTATAACGTAAATTAAAATACTGATTTTACTAAAGTAATACTAAAATTAACTTTATATTAATGATCTACTTAACCTATGTGATATAAGAGTTATAATTAATCTAAAGGGAAAGTGTAAGACACTCTTTTAAATCTGTTAAAAACAGTTAATCGACCAAACTTAGATAAAATTAAGAGATTCAATTAAATAAAAGAATAAAAGATTAAGCTCTTTAATTAAGTTTTAAAAGAAAGCTAAGTTATGAAATAAAAAAAATATTATGTAGACTAACCAAAGCAACACAAAGATTTCTATGAGAAATGTTATTTTTAAGACTTATATGTGAATATTTTCTCAAAAGAAAAAACAATGTTAAAATCAAATATGTTTTTGCTTATTTGATAAGGAGAGAGTAAAAAATAAATGATATAAAGTAAAGACAAAATGAGTTTTTTATAAATGTGGCTTATGAGACACATAACAAGAGATGTAAATAACATGCGTAAAGGTAAAAGATATATGGAGATATAATGTATATGAATGAGGTAAGAATGTATTATGACAAGTTTCGAGAATAATTATAAACGATTGATTTGTCTTACTTTGAAACAAATAATTTGAGTTATTCATACCCATTTTACCAAAAAGTATATTTTTTTTTTATAAAGTTAGTTTCAACAAAGGTTTCTTAAGGCCAAATTTCAGCAATATTTTGCCTCAAAAATTGCATTTCACTCCAAAAAGAAAAACAAAGGTGCAAATTTAAACTAAAGATAAAACCTGAATTTTTCTCATACTTAGAAATATGTGCATAACAAGGTTGTTAAAACTGCAGTTTTATCTCTCAAAACTAAATTTGCACTTGAAAAGCTCACGAAAAAGTTTCGCCTATGAGCCTCGACAATCTGCATTTTTTACTCTCAAAGTCGATACCTTCTAAGCTCATACTTTGCTCTTAAACTCTCAAACAGTCCTCTATTCCCAAGAAAAGAAAGACAAGAAATAATCATTTAAAAAATGCCTATCAGCATAGGAGTCTTAGAATCTCAGTTAGTGCTTAACAACAACTGAAACTTAACCAGAAAAAGCTATTGTATCCCTGAGCTAAGCGATCATAGGCATTTCCAATAGGGAAGAGAGGATAGCTTATGATGCAGCTATTAGTTTCTTCTCTGGTTTGGGCTCCAAGTGTACATGTGAAGTAAAGAAGGAAAAGGATGTACAAAGAACAGGAATTTGGTAGCAATAATCAACTAAGAACGTTCACCTTCTTCAGATATAAAATTCCAATTAGGTACATATGAGATAGTGACTCCAAACAATTAATTCATCATGTAAGATAGCTTATTTTAAATAGGAATCTGGAAACATATGACAATATTGCTTAGTGATTTTGACAAACAACATAATAAAGATACAATTCAGAGATGAATAAACAGATTTGTTAATCTCAACCTCAACAGGTTAAAGCAGATAGTGACAATGGTATTTCACAAGCTCCAACTAGTTTAAGCTTGTATAACTTACTGGTTTCCTCTCAAAGCTCTTTTTAAGCTTACTAATCTTGATTCCGAAATAAGAATAAGTTAACTTGGCGGAAAACCAACATTATACATTTAAAAAATATGGAACAACGGAGGGGATAGACACTTTGACCTTTTTCAGGCCAGCGAACTGGGTTGTAAGTGTTGACTACTCGAATTTCTGGTTCGAATCCTTCTTCATGCATGACCAGAAACATAATGGATCTTTGTAAAAAACAGAGCAATGCAACAAGCTTTAAGCTTTCAGATAAAGGAATGGATTAAAAGCTTTTCAATGTAATTTTTAGCAAGCAAAAACCGACCCCTCAAATTGCTAAAAGAGAACCTACCTATAGGAAAATCTCCAGAATTTTGGCGGGATTTTAAAATTTCAGATTTGAATTTGGTCAAAATGACCGTTCAAACTCAGATGTATGGAGCCTGAAAGGATAGTAGTAAGAAAATGGTGCACCTAACTCTGTCCATTATTGACATGTTTGTTGACTTTCACAAAAAATGGAAAATGGAGAGGGAAGACTGCTACTGGAGGTTTTTTTGGATCATAGAGAAATAGGTGTTTTTCATTATCAAAAATATTTTTACACAAATTATATACTTTTTATAGCTAATTTCAATTAATATCAATTTGTTTCAATATTATTAAAACTCCTTCTTTTGATACGAAAAATGAAAGCAGTAATATATGTCGAAAAGTAGAAGTATTAATTGTTAGTTGGGCTAAAAATGGAAAATTAGGGATTTTTAATTTTGTATCAAAAAGTATTGCAATTTTATATTATTTAAGAAATTTTTGTAATTTTTTAAAAGAGTTGGGATTATAGGAAATTATGTAAATATAAGTGGTGTATTCTCATTTGTTTTATTTTAAAATTACTTTAAATAAATAAGATATAATCTTTTTTCTTTTTTATTTTAATTAATTAAAATTGAATACACATGCATCTTTTGTACTGAACTACATGTACTTTTTTAACTAATAATATAGATTATAGTATTCATTATCAATTTCATTTCAATAATGATGTATTTTTTTAATAAATGAGAAAATATTTTTATTTCTTAATTTTTTTGTCGAATTGTAGTAGTAAGCATTCGCTAATAAAAAAATGTTATAAAAAAGATGTATTTTACAAAAATGAAACAAAAACATTTATTTGAGCAAAGGGCAATTTTTAATACATTTAATAATGATAGATTTTTTTTGGACCAAACTATGAATGATTAACAATTAAAAAACTATTACTACATCTGTTCATCTTACTTATTCACTATACTAAAAATAAATGTCCAATAATATTTGTCTACTTTATGAAATTAAAAAATAATTTTACACTTAATTTTTAATTTACTCTTATAATAGGTAAAATTACACAAAATAGACTCAATTTTGAAATTATTTACTTAAATTAGATTCAACCAAATTATTTATCCTTAATGGACTTATGATCCAAATTATTTATCCTCTTACCCTACTTTCCCCTTTTTTATTTTGCCCATGACATCATCACGATATCAACATGACTGCTATGAAATAATCTTTTGTGATACTCTGGTGGGATATATATACACACACACATTATATCGGTATCATATAGGATGAACTTAATCATATGTGATACCCTAGTGACATATTGATACCCCATTGGTGTCATATAGGATTATGCTTTCTTTTTTTTAAAAAAAAAAGATGAATAAGAAACAATTAAAAAAATTATTAAAGTCTAAGTTAGTATAAAATATATTCTTTGTGATACCCTGCAGTATTTTGATACCATATCGATATCATATAAGACTGGAGCTTAAGTCTCCAGGATACTCCATCAGTATATTTGTTATCCCAAAAAATGACCGACTTTCAAAAATAAGATTCAATACTCAATTGATTTGAGCACAAATCAAATTCTCAAAAATTTAAAGAAAAGAGAGTCGCCACCTAATTTTAAGGATAATTAGGAAACCAGGGTTAAATTTTAAAATCTAACAAAAAAGTTTCAAAATTGCAGAGACAATGGGTAAGGGTTCAATTTCCACTTTGAAAAGAAATTAATCACTCAAAATGGCCGCTAACATGCGGTCGGCTGACGATTAAGCAATTTGATCAACTTTTGAAAAATTTGACTCAATTTGAAAATATTGGTAGACCGACGATTAGACAATTTGACTAACTTTTGAAAAATTTATTAGATTTGAAAGAGTTGACTGGATTTGAAATAATTGACTGGATTTGAAATATTGACTGGATTTGAAATATTGACTGGGTTTGAAATATTAACTGGATTTGAAATATTGACTGAATTTTAAAGAGTTGACTTAAGAAATACTACAAAGTCTAATTTTCTATTTTTTATTTATTTTTTTATTTTGAGAAAAGCAATTTTAGCATCAAAGAGATGAAAAGAAGAGATCAACACAAATGGTGGACATATTAGGAAATTTAATTAGATTAAAATAAAACAAAAGGTTAGTATCCAAATAAATACAAATACAATACATGAAATAAAATAAAGCTTAAAAGCTGGTCAAATCTGCTTTTAAGCTCTATAAAGCAATAAATGTTAGTATTCAAACAAATACAAATAGGATACATAAAATAAAATAGAGAAGAGGGTTATGAGTTTTGGCCTTTTAGCCCACTTTTCCCTTTTAATTTCCAAGAGTTGGGTCCGCCTTGGTCCATTGATTTCCTGCTGCAGGTCCTGGATTGAAATTGGATCTTTGGACTGTTGTATACACTGAACGTATATTAGTGTATATGCAGCAATATTCACTGTATATCGGTTGTATACGTATGTATACGATCCATTCTCCAGCTCTCGAAACATATGAATTCACTCCCAGACTCGATGAGGAAAAGATTTGGGCCTTCGTGACCCAAAAAATGCAAAATGGGGTGTCCAAGATGAGCTTGGAGCATTGTTCATGCAAAGAAATTAAGGATTAGTAAGAACCTCAAATCTATCAATACTAACAACATAACAGGACAACATTTCTAGGATAACAAGTAGAAGACAAACACTACATCACTTTAAATGAAACAAAAATTCAGAAGAATATATAATTCAAACCTAACCACAGCCTTAAAACAACACTAAAACTAAAAGATGATCAAACTAACTTTAAAAGAGTGATAACATTATATTTACAACAATCATTTCATGATAAGCAGGGACAAAACAGCCAATAATGCCATATTTTCTTTCAATGTAACCCAAAAAATAAGTTTTGATTAGACTTAATAATGCAGTCAAAGAAAGAGCTTTAAAGAGAATGCACAATGAACTAAAACAAGGTCAATTTTAAGTGCTGGAAAATAGCAGGAACTCAAAGCGAGGTCTGCTAACACCTATTGAAGTAAATGAAGCATTAGATGCCGTGATCTTAGAGCAATATAACAAGATCAACTAATCAGCAGCCATACTTGAACCAAGACACTTCCAGATCAAATAAAACAGAGGGGCAGGGGTTCATGTTAACAGAGTTAGAACAAGAATCAAAATGTTCATAGCAGATGGAGACAAGCTAGCTTTGACATGACCAAGCTAAACAATTTTATCTCTTTTAAAATGCTAGAAGAAGGCAAGATTTTTTTTAACAAAAAGACCTCCTGATACAGGCTAAAGCAAAATTAGAGCAAAGCTTGTAGTCATTTAACACAACGTTATTAACTCAATAGCATCAAGACCTTGAAGCAAAGATACAAACAGAGAACTCAATCATATTTTTAGCAGTCTTCTAAGGTAACGAAGGCTTGTATCATTATTTATGACTCTAAACTCAGACTGTGAGAAGAGCCAGACTAAAACAGGGAGCAAAACGACTCAATAACATGCTAATTTCATCAGAACAAACTGACTGTATCTTCAAGGACAAAAATCATCACTACAACGAACTAACAAGTTGAAATTTGACCATTACAGCATGTATTTGATAGATAAAATCATTTCGACCTAGCCTTGATTCTTGACAACTTAACAATGAATAAAATGATAACGACGACACTCGGATTCAGCCTAGCAACAAACGAACAGATAGTGTGCTTAACTAAACCACAATCACCTCATGGTCTGTCGATTTGAACATCACTGTTCACAGCCGAGAGCGACCAGAACTATTTATGCAACATTTACAGAGAAGAGTAGAAGCTCGAACAGGGGTATTATCTTTTTTGGAGCAGCAACTGGGACAGTGAGGTTGATTGAAGATGAGCTCACCACTCGACTAATGTGACTCTAAAATCAGATATTCTGGTTTCTAAATCAACGGACAAGGTTTTGACTAAAGCTTTGCGTGATTGAAAAAATGACTATGGAAATCGGGTGAGTTTTTTAGGGTTTTTGAATTCTTGATTGCCGCCGTTGTCTATCTCCTGTCTCTTCCTCTATTTTTTTTTACAGTGAAGAACGAAGGTTCAATTTATAGGGTTGATTAGGGTTTGAAAAATGGAGAAAACGCAGGGTCGAATGGAAAAACGGGATCGATACTACGCATGGGGCGCATTAGGGGTGGAGCAGGTGAACGTTAAAGAGTTGTCGAGGGATTGTCGGGGCGCGCGCTTTGGATTTGGAGGTTTTCTGATTTTCTGGGTTTTGACTTTTTGCTCGAAGAAGAAGAAGGGGAAAGGGGAAAGGGGTTGCATGCGTGAGAAGAGAAAATAAAGGAGATTGGGGGCACGTGGCCCCCATGTGCGGGACTAATTATTAACTCTTTTATTTTTTAATAAAAATAGACAAATATTTCAAAATTGTTAAAAATAAATAAACCGAATAATTTGTATTGTGAAGGGTAAAAATTCGGTGTCTACAATATTGATACCCTATTGGTATCATAGAGTTATGGACTTTTTATTTAAGAAATAGATTAATTAAGGGAAAATTATTAAGAGCTCGTTTCGCTTAGCTTAAAAGCTGGTCAAATCTGCTTTTAAGCTCTTTTTAGCTTATAAAAGTGTTTGACAATTTTTAAAACAAATTAAAAAAAGTTAAAATTTACTTAAAATAAGTTAAAAGTTAAAAGCAGCACCCCTCTAACTTTTTATTTTTTTAGCTTAAAAGTTGTTATAATTTAACCAAAAAAACTACCTATTTACCCTAAATATTTTTTCATATTCCTAAAAATATTCTTACCTATTTAAACACTTCTATTTGTATCAAATTAAACCTTGTAACATTGGAATATGAATGTATGTTTATTTATATATCTTATCCTTCTTTCACTATTTTTTTAATAAATAATTTATGATAGTAAGAAAAATACATGAATGATAAATAAATATTGTTATTCATGAATGTAGTTAAAAATATCTTAAATTCTTTATGTGAAATAACAAGTAACGTGCATGTCATGAGAAAGAATAAGCATTATTGCTTGGTTAAATGTTGAAACTTTGTTGAGTGGGCAAGAGAAAATTGAAATAATTAATATATTTTGCCAATTGAATATCTTAATCATGTTTCGATTTTCAATCATGAAAAAAGAGGTATCTTAAAATTTTCATATGATCAATCCAAATTATATATTTTAAAAATTAAAAATAAATTGTGCATATAAAATTTACTAAAATAAGTTTATATTGATATTGAATCAAAATATAAATCATTTTACTTTTTTTTAGACAGAAAAATCTTAAAGTAATCAGTTTTTATAATGTTAACACCTTCAAGAGTATTTCAGACATTTTTTCAGCCAAACACATCAACAATTTTTTTTTCAGCTAAAACACTTTTATCCAAATACATAGTACTTTTTAAAAGCTATTTTTTATCAGCTAAGCCAAACGGGCTCTAAAGTTACAAACTTATTTATTGAACTATAAATGAGTAGAAAATACACTCTTGAGATACTCTGTTGGTGTATTGTTACTATATCGATATCATATAAGACTAAACATAATTCTCTATGATACTCCATTGATATATTGATACCCTATCGGTATTTTATAATTTTGAATTTTTTTAATAAATAAAATAATTAAGAGTAAGTTATTAAAGTCACAAAACTATTTATTAAATTCTAAATTAATAAAAAATATATTTTTTATGATATTCTGTCGGTATATTGATACCATATCGATATCATATAGGGCGAAATTTAATTCTTTATGATACCTTACCATTATATTGATATCTTATTGGTATATCATATAGGGTGGTGCTGACGTCATACAAATTTTAATAGTAGGGGACATAATGCAAGATGTATATAAGTGTATATAATTTGTTTCAAATGATATAAGTTTAGTTTTTTTTATTATTATTTATAATTATTTTTTATTATATTTTGTAAAATATTATATTTACTATATTTAAATATTGCGCCTATTGTTATTTTTGTTGGACAGAGGAAGTAATTGTTATTTTCATTTTGGGACTTTTTTGACCCTCTCTCCCTAATAAATTTCAATTTGGGACAGAGGAAGTAAACGTTTCCTGAGGACGGGAGAAGTGAAACGTTTGATTTTGGCGATCAATAATGGAGTGGGAGAGTGATGATAAAGAACTAAAGGCGGCCGGAGCTGAGCCTCTTCCGGACGGCCGGCGAGGACTCCGCATTCACGGTTGGGAGATCGACTGTCGCAAGCTCTTCATTCTAAATTCTCATCATCTTCAACGGTTTTCTCCTTTCCCCTCTCCCAACATATAGCCCTCATTTGTCTTTCACATGCCTTAATGCTTAATTGTTTGGTTTCCTACTGTAATTAGTGGAACTGCCAGCAGTCAAATGGCCAGAGTTTGAACTACAGCCCAAAAGTGTGTATATCAGTGCCTCAGGCCTCCCCCTTTCCCTATAATCTATTAGCAGAAGGACCTTATTATATTTCCTCCTTTGTTGGTTTTTTCTTTCTTTAAAATAACGGTGGTGGCACCTCGATAATTCCATCGGGTTTCTGCTATCTACACCATCATAGATACTGGGTAATATGGGTTCACCGACTATTGATAAATTAGTCAGCTAATTATGGGTAATTGCAGTATTTCACATTATACTTGAAGTTAACCTACGATAATCCTCTTTTATCCCAACTTGAAACCAGTATGCTTTGTGAAACTCATGCATCAGAGTTTCTAATTAACTATTAATTGAAAGATTGAAGCCAGGCGCAGTAGAAGTGTAGGGCTTGAGTTAGACTCAAACATGAAACAGGAATTCAAGAGGAACAAAATTTAAGGCTATGTGATAATGTGAATTCCTAAGCACACAACTTTGGTTTGACAAGAATTTTCCTTTCCGAACTTACCTTTTCTTCAATGTGTACTAGGCCATTACTTTTCATTCATAACAGACATATGAGTTGTAATTGACGTGCTGCCAAAAGTTTCATGAAGATGTAGCATCATGAAATTAACGGTTGGAAATGCTTGTGAGATTCAACTGACCTGTCTTATTATAGTAATGCTAACAGTGAACAATTGTTATATGTAGTACCATTGCTATGCTGTTCTTGTCAAGCATTTGATATCTTCTTAAGTTGGAAGGGTAATCCTAATGCTTATATGAATATACAGATGGGAAAAAGAACTTCAGACAACTCACTTGCCGGAGATGGTATTTGGAGACAATTGTTTAGTGCTTAAACATGTGAATAGTGGCACAAAATTCTTTTTCAATGCATTTGATGCTTTAGTTGGTTGGAAACATGAGGCCTTGCCGCCTGTTGAAGTTCCAGCGGCTGCAAAATGGAAATTCAGAAGGTGCTCTACATTCTCTTTCTTACACTAATGCTATATCACTAATGCTATATACATTCTCTCTATATAAAAAATTGTAGAATGATAATGAAAAAACAGAGGTAGGGGTTTAGCTGCACTTTGATTTTGGTGGTTAGACTTCGTGCATTTCGATTGTTAAAAGTTCTTTTGTTTCAATCCAGCTGAAAAAATGTTTCTCGATATAAGGAGCACATTTGAGTAGCTTCAAGAGCATTCAGTATCTTGTTCTTTCGTTGTTATTTGTTGGTAAAAGAGTTTCTTTGAGGGGTGGGGTGGGGTGTTGAGAACTTTTAAAAATTTTAATTTCAGAGTGCAGAACCCTCAGGCATGCAAGTTATGTATCCTTGAAAAGTTAACCATCATGCATTACATTATTAAAATATAAAGATTTGTATGTTCTGGCTTGCTGTTCCTTGATATCTATGTAAATTATTTATATCTTCAAATTCAACAATGTCAAGCTATTGTATTAACTAATAACGGAGGTCAAAGTTTCAGTTTTGGTTGGTTCACCTTGTTGGTGTTTATGGTAGAATCAAACAACTACAGATAAAACAACCAAATTTACATAGTGTCATTAAGTTGTGGCTCTCAGTCCAAATGAGAGAACTTTGTGATATGAGAGAATAAATTCTTGGGAGAACGAATTCTTGATGAACATGCACCAATCAGATGGAGTTAATACTAGGTTGGAGGTGTGGAGACAAACTTTAGAGTCTAAAAGGTTTAGGTTGAGTAGGACTAAAATGAAATATTTGGAGTGTAAATTTAGCGATACAATGCATGAAGCTGGTGTGGAAGTGAGGCGTGACACTCGGGCTATCCCCAAGAGAGAGAGTTTCAAGTATCTTTGGTTGGTAACCAAAATAGTGGGGACATCAATGATCATGTCACTTATCGTAATGGTGTGGAGTGGATGAAGTAGAGGCTCGCCTCAAAGTCTTGTATGATAAGAAGGTATCATCTAAACTTAAAGGGAAGTTTTCAAAGTAGTGATTAGATCGACGTTGTTGGATGAGTTAGTGTGTTGGCCAGTCAAGAACTTCCTTGTTCAGAAGATGCAAGTCGAGGAAAGAGGATGTTCACATGGATGTGTGGATACACTAGGAGTGATAAGATTAGGAATGAGGATATTTGGGACAAGATAGGAGTGGCCTCTATAGTTGATAGGATGAGGAAAATAAGAATAAGATGATTTGGACATGTGAAGAAGAGATGTGCACATATCCCAGTGAGGAAGTGTGAAAGGCTGGATATAATGGGCACGAGGAGAGGTAGGGTAGATTGAAAAAGTATTAGAGAGGTAATTAGATAGGACATGACACAACTCCAGATTACGAAGGACATGATATTAGATCGAAGGGTGTGGGGATTGCGTATTAGGATAGAAGGGTAGTAGGTAGGGAGTATTGTCTTGATTTTTGAGAGGTTTAGCTATTTTCTTACAGTGTTTTGCTTTTGATTCCACCATTACTTCTTGTTGACTGTGTTTAGGTTATCGCATTATGATGTAGTTGTAACTATTTTCTTATGAGTTGCTTTGTTTCTCCGCTGTCGTTTTTTCTTTTTCATTGTTCTTATATGTTATACTCAAGCTGAGGTTCCTCTGTAAACTGTCTTCTTACCTCCACGAGGTAGGAATATGGTCTGCGCACGCTCTGCCCTCCCATATTCCACTTATGGAATTTCACTGGTATATTGTTGATATTTCTTAAATCTACTGTAGAAAACTTCCTCGGCTAAAGAAACACACCAATCTTCCATCCAACGGTGACTGCTATGTCCATGTGGACATCATCAAATTGAGGGGAACTTCTTGAAAATATGGTTGGCCCTAACTCTAGAAGTGTCGAACGTGATGATAATTATTTTATATTAGTTGAAAAGACTTGTAATGACTTCTATATGGATATTCGTTTCCAGAACTGTACTCATTGTACCATTGAATTATGAATCAATCTCCCAGACAATGATGCTAACTTCCAAAACCTTCAAGAATTCAGAGTCTAAAGAAGATCGGGTTCACTTGGATCAGCCTTTTGGCCTTTGGCTGAATCGGTGGACTCCACGACATAAGACTATTACACCAAATGAGCACCTCCTAAGTTCAAGTGAGTTTCCTTGAAGAAGATAAAATTTCTCTTACTTTTAGTAAATGAGCATACTTCTCTCCATTGACCAGATACTTCTCTTAGTTGAACATTCATACATACATATATATGCATATCAGGAGAAATAGGATTAGAAACGAAGTTATACAGGACAAGGTGGGAGTGACATCCATGGCAAAAAAAATGAGAGAAGAGAGATTGAGATGATTCAGACATATGAAGAGGAGGTGCATGGATGCACCAATAAGGAGTTGTGACAAGTTGTCTATGACAAGATTTAGGAGAGGTAGAAGTGAATCGAAGATGTGCGTGTGTGATTAGGTAGGATAGGAAACATTTTCATCTTACTAAATACTAAAGACATGACCGTAAACAGGATCATAGGAAGGTATGGAAGTCGAGGATTAAGGTAGAAGGACAGTAGGTAAGCGAATGTTGTCGTACTTTTATGTGGGAGAGGCAGGGGCCAGTCTCCTTTGCTCATCTTCTCCTTATTTAGTTTCATTAGCTTGTATTCACGTAGTATCTTATTTTGTATTTTTATTGTTCTCTAATGTTTTTTTTTTTTGCTCCGTTCATCTTGCTATTTTGCTGTCATTATTTTCTTTTCAATCCTTCTTTGATTTCACTTCTTTTGAGCCAAGTGTCTTCGAAAACAACTTCTCTAGCTCATGAAGGTAGGTGTAAGGTTTTTGTACATCCTACCCTCTCTAGAACTCATTTGTGGATTACACTGGGAGTGTTGTTGTTATTGTTGTGTGTGTGTGTGTTTATATATATATATAAAATTATACATAATCTTGGTTTGTATATATTTGACTTTTGAAATTTATGGTCTGAAACGTATCATTACATTTGTGTGGCTATAAGAATTTGAAATTTGTTGTCTTAGACATGCCTGACATTTTTGAGGCTATTATAGTGTGTCATTAAAGGTAGAATGGGAAGCTTAAGTTAAATTCCTATGGAATATATAAAATTGACTTTCTTTTGAAATGGACTAAAAGAGGAATGCTGTCAAATAATCTGGAAAGGAGGGATTATAGAGAGGGTGATAGTGAGAGAGTGCGTCAAGTGGCTTAGTTGCTGTCCATTATTCCCCTCAGAACTTCATAGTTATCAACTAATCATGGAACTGACAGACATCGCTATCATCTCTCAGATCATTGAGATCCGGAACTGAAATATCATGTACTCTTGGTAATCTATCAAGTTACTTTGTTCATATAGAAGTCTTGCTAATTATAATTGTCAATTGAATGGGTGTGATTTAGTTTCTAAATCAGTAGAATTTATTTATTTTTACCTGAGGTGATATCAATCAAAGTAGATCATGCCCTTTACTCTGTGTTCCTTTTTTAATTTTCCCTTTGGAGGTTTGCAACTTCAATGCTATTATAATAGGAATAGGTATATATAATCCTACTTAGAAAAGGAATAAGAATAGGAATAGTTGTAGGAATAGAAATAGTAAATTGTATCTTACTTGGTAAAAGATTGTATCGTAGTATCTATAATTAACATCTCTGAGTAATGATTTAGAGACAACAATTCAGTAATAATTTTTCTCCTATATTTCTCATATGGTATCAAAGCTTCTATGGTCCTGGTAGAAAATCAAAGAGTTCCCGCTGCTGGTAGGTGGCTATGACCCATATATGCTGCCCGTCTGGCCATGATTATGTTAGCAAAATTCAGGTCACCTTGTTTCTTTCTGGTGACTGTTTTCTCATATCTAATTTGTGTAGCATTATGCATCTTTTTGGTGACTACTTTCTCATATTCAATTTGTGTAGCACCGTGCCATCTTTTCGGTGATTACTTTTTCATATTCAATTTGTATAGCACTGTGCCATCTTTTCGGCGACTTTCTTATTTGTGTTGGATCGTGCCTTCATTCGATCCTATCCATACAATTTCGCTTTTTCAGTAAGGTCGTGCCATCAATACAACCCCACCTATATAATTTCTATTTTCTAGTAGGATTGTGCCATCATTCTGACGCAACCTACATAATTCTCTTTCTTAGTAGGGTTGTGTCATTATTTCGATCCTACCCATATAATTTGTTTCTCAATCTTGTGGCTATTTTTGGCCATCAGATCTAATAATTCAGCACATGAGCTTGTTTCCATTAGTTTACAGTAACTTTCTTAGAACGACTTCGTGATGATCCATATATTTTATATCAAATTTTGAGCATTTTCTGTTTCAGATTTACTTTTGCCAAAAAA
>DF359009.1:31657-46201 GCA_000787875.1 Solanum virginianum | reverse complement strand
ACTTTGAGATTGTGGGGGGTGGGGGGGGGGAACAGCACCGGTACCGGCACCACCCGACCTGTAATTACCGGAACTGGACCGGTACCGGTAGAAATAAGAGCCCTAGTCACCGGAACTGGACTGGTACCAGTATCAGGTCTTCTGGGAAAAACACCCATTACCTTACCTTACCGGTACTAACCAGAGCCGGAGCCAGACCGGACTGGTAATCTAGAATTTATTTATTTATATATTTTTTAATTATAAAATATGATTAATTGTTTGAACTTTGATTCTGTTAAAAATTCGTAAAGTTGTATTTTTGAAAATTGAAAGTTCAATTTAAAATTGTCAATTCTCAAATATAGAAAATTAAAGTGTTTAAAGTTTAAAGTTTAAATTTTTTATATGTTTTAATTTTTAAAGTATCCCTTTAAGTTTTATTACAAGTTACAATGATCTATTTAAGTTTAAACTTTAAAAGCATCATTTTAAAAAATTTAATTTTAAAGTTTTTATAAGTTTTAAAGTTATAAATATAATATATATTTTAATTATCTAGCATTTAAAACTTTCTAAGTTTTCATATTTTTAATATAAAATTTAAAATTTGATTTTAAAAGTTTAAATTTCTAATTTTTAAAAAATAAAATTTAAATTTTAAAGTTTAATTTTTTAATGTTTGATTTTATATTTTACAGCAATAAATATTTGAGAAATAAGGGGGGCAAATATATATTAAAAAAAATTCTAAACTTAAAGAGTTAAAGATGTAAATTCAAGATAATAATTAAAAAAAATTAAGACGAATAGCCTATAATTTTATTATGTTACTAAAGAAATTGTACAGATATTAGAAAAAAACCTAATTTACGCAGCCACCTTCTAGGAAGGGTTCTGTTTTAATTAGACCTTATTATTGTAATATACTAATATCTTATACCACTTTGAAAATCTTGCCCAAGTGTTTCTAATATTTCTAATGTTACATTGTCTAGACTTGGTTCTTGAACTTGTTCCTCCATAAAATCCATGTCGTCTTCACTTGATTCCGATAAAATATTATCTATGTCGGCTTCAAATTGAGCCGGCAGAGCTGGACACCATAAATTCCTCTGCTCCGCATTGATCCAATCTCTGAATAAAATCGAAACTTCCAAGCTATTTGCTGTTAGTGAATTTCTATAGTCCCCAAGTTGGAATCTTGTGATTAAAACCAAATCTTTGTTCAAGAAAAGCTATTTGCTGTTAGTGAATTTCTATAGTCCCCAAGTTGGAATCTTGCTACACTAAAAGAGCCTTCCGAAGCCACCGACGATGCTTGAATAGCTAGGACATCACGGACCACCCGCTGAAGTCTTGGAAAAGATTTGCCTCGATTCTTCCACCATTCCAAAAGCTGCGGCTTCCCCTGTGCATCTTTAATATTTTCTATAGCCTGGTTAAGATATTCATCAAAATCATTATTTTCGTTAGTACTAAGCCCAATATTATATTCTTCCATGTCATCAATGTCATCCTTGTTGTTGATATTGTATATTTTCTAATGCAGTAGAAACATATAAATCATATAATTTCCTAGCCTCTGTTTTAATGCTATTTTTAACTACAACCAAATTATGTGATTGATTTTCTTCATCGTTTTCAATTTCTAAATTTGTATATATGCTATCTATAGTTCTAGATGCACCTACTTCTTGTAAGTTGGGTTAAATAAACAAAATAGTTAAATAAATTTGAGGAATTGGATAAAATATTTTTTAAAATTTTCAATCATTTTTTTAACCGGTTCTCTAAATTTTGGATTATTTTTAAACTGAGTAAATTTAGTAGAAATAGTATAAATATTTGGTAAAACAGAAGAAATAGTAGAATAATAAAGACGAGAAATTTGTTTAGTAGCTAAATAAAAAACTTTTAAAAATTCAATTAGTTCTCTTATATCATTCCAATCATTTTCATCAATTCGGTAAGTCATATCTGCATTATGGGCATTCCAAACCATTGTAACGGGTCTCCTATAGTCATGAGCTACTTTAAGCTTTTCATATAACGAATTCCACCTAGTAGGTATCGTTTTTGGAATTTTTCTAACAGGCAAATTGCATTCAATACACCTATTTTCAAATTCTTTACGTCTAGCCTTTACCTGACATTTAAAAATAAAATAACATGCAATTTCAACTTTATTACTATCATTTTCAAATAAAGAAACACCATCTCTAACAATTAAATATAAATATGTGCAGCACATTTAATATGAAAACCATCTTCATAAGCAGGAGTAAGAACAAGTTTTAAATAATCAACAACACGTTTATTGTTAGAAGCGTTATCTAAAGTTATACTAACTATTTTACCAGCAAGACCATAAAATTGTAAAACATTAAGAATAGTTTGTGCAATATAAGAATCGGTTTTACGCAATTCAAAACTTTTATAACCTAAAATTCTTTTTTGCAAAATCCAGTTTTCATCAATCCAATGTTCGGTAATTGTAAAATAATCATTACCGGTTACATTATTACGACCTATATCAAAAGTAACTGCTGCTCTACAAGTATTATAAGCAAATAAACAACGAAGATATTGTACATGTCGTGCTTGATAATCAAAAATTATTTTTTTAATTGTATTTCTTGTAAAACCATTGAATGATGGGTTATAAACAATTTGAATATAGTGAATAAAACCTGGATTTTCTGCAAAACTAAAAGGCAAACCAGTAACAAAAATCATTTTTGCAAGTTCTTCTAGGTCCCATTCTTTATTATAAGGGCGATGTGTACTAGGACCAGAAACATTACAAGGGTTTAATTGTGACTGAATCATATTTGAATGTCCTACTCCTACGGATTGTTCGGGAAGGGGAGTTCCATATTTTTTCGCATCCGCAATGGCTTGAGCATGCAAAAAGTTCTAATTTGCAACAATGCATCTAATAATTTTTTAAATGACCCGTCCCACCCCTTTTTCCCGAAGTTTTATGATTTAAAACATGTTTGTATTTATTACAAATAACTTTTATTTTATCTTCACTTTGTGTTAAAAATTGCCGAAGAATAGATCTTTTTTACACGTTCTGTTTTAGGCCTACTAGATGCCGATGGATGTACGGGGGGAGTGTTATCTTCACATTGTGTTAAAAATTTCCAAACAATATATTTTTTTACACATTCCATTTTAGGCCTACCAGATGCAGATGAATGTTTAGCGGGAGCGGGATTAGCAGCAGCATATGGGGATTGCGTTTCATCATCATCAAAAATATCATCATCTTCATTAATTTCTAAATCATCTTCATCTAAACCTTGATTAAAACCAAATCTTTGTTCAAGAAATTCATGATTTAATTCTGTATTAGAATCGATATTAAAACAAGTATCGTCAACATGTGTAAAACCCTTCGTATTGATTCTAATTGGCGGTTGTCTTGTAGATTTAGAAGAACTACCAGTTGTTTTTTTACTGGTTAATGCTTTAGCAATTCCACAAAAAAAAGTACTTTTTTCCTTTCCTTTTCTGCCGGAATCCATGTTAAATAAAATGATAATATGAAATTACGAATAATGCAAAAATAATTCAAGAATTCAACTAGTAAAAATTAAAGAATAAAAGCTAATAAGATAAAATTTATAAGTTGGAACGAATGTACACGTTTGTGTAAAAACAGACATAGAAGCCGAAGTTGATGAAACTTGAAGCTTGAAAGATGAAATTTGAAAGTTGGAACGAATGTACCAGATATCTACGTAAAAGCAGACATAGAAGCCGAAGTTGATGAAACTTGAAGCTGGAAACTTGAATATGCTCCAAATTGATCCACCAAAATTTGCTCCAAATTCCAAATATTAAGAACTTACTAATTGAGAATTGAGAGAGTAAATATTAAATAAATATTTATAATTATAGTATAGTATAATTATAATAGTGGAGTAAGATTGAGAGAGAGAATTTTGTGTGTAAAAAATGTTTGGGGGGCGGGGTATTTATAGAACAAGATTTAGGAGAATATTTAAAAAAAAAAATCCCATAAAAGGGTCTTGTAGCCGTTTCTAACGGCTATATTTTTTTGGGAAATGTTTCTGTGACGTATGAAGACATCATGTAGGTCGGCATAGCATCCAACACACTATTAATTAGTGTCTCTTCTACCTGAGGATAGGTATTGACTTCTCCAGTTTACTAGTTTTTTTCCCACTCTTCTCCACCATTGCATTCCATATGTTCTTTGATTTTCTCTTTGCTCCTAGAGGCATACCTAGGTAGGTGGTAGGCATTACTCCCACTTTACCTCCCTGGATGCCAGTCAGTTTGTTGATTTCTTGGACTTCATTAACTGGGTAGACAAAACTTTTGCTGTGAGTGTTGTAAGTCAATTATCTCACAGTGACTAGACTTGACATCTCTTTTGCTGTGAGTGTTGTAATTCAATTTATGAATTCCCTTTGTGCTAATCATTGGGACGTAGTTATTCGTATTTTTCGGTATTTAAAGTCAGTTCCTGGTAAAGGATTACTTTTCGAGGATCAAGGCCATAAGCATATCATTGGATATATGGACACTGATTGGACAGGATCACCTTCGGATAGACGTTCTACATTCAGATATTGTGTTTTAGTGGGAGGTAATTTGGTTTCGTGGAAGAGTAAGAAACAACGTGTGATTGCTCGATCTAGTGCCGAAGTAGAATATCGAGCAATGGCTGCAACAACTTGTGAGCTAGTTTGGATCAAGCAGTGTTGAGAGAGCTAAAGTTTGGCGACATTTGTCAGATGGAACTTGTATGTGATAACCAAGCGGCCCTTCATATCGCATCAAATCCAGTGTTTCATGAAAGGACTAAGCATATTGATATTGATTGTCACTTTGTCAGAGGAAAGATACGCTCAAAAGATATTGTTACAAAATTTGTGAAATTAAGTGATCAGCTTGCAGATATCTTCACCAAGTACCTCAACGGCCTTCGTATCTATTACATTTGTAACAAGTTAGGTGTATATGATTTGTACGCACTAGCTTGAGGGGAAGTGTTGGGATAGGTATAGGAATATGTAATCCTACTTAGCATAGGAATAAGAATAGAAATAGAAATAATATATAGTATCCTACTTGGTAAAGGATTGTATTGTAGTATCTATAAATAGGGTCTCTATGTAATAATGTTAATATGCAATTCAATAATATTTTTCTCCTATATTTTCTCACAGAAGCATTCTTGATAAAAGATAAGGGAGGAAGAAAACTTTAGTTAGTCCATTTAAGTAAGGAGATCTCTCTTCTTGATTGTCCATTCTTTAGAAAATTCATTATTTTTATAGGAGTGTTGTGTCCAATCAGCACTACACCTTTGATTATATGTTGGGATAGTCCTGATGATAGATTTTGTTGCTTTTTGTGTTAAGAGTTACCTGATTTGTAGCATTCCCTTGCTAATCTTCTTAATATTTGCAGAAAGGATATCCCTCTGATTCTGCTGCATATAGTGATCCAAGCATCATCGCTGACAGGCTTCCCATTGTAATGCAGAAGACTCAAAAGCTCAATATTGGAGTGTCCTGTAAGCAGTAGTATGATCCTAGATTGTTGTATAAGATCTTTTTCATTATGAAACTTAATTTACATTTTGTTATTTATCCTCAAGCAAGTTATGAATATCACAACCTTGGAGTGGTTTTGCTTTATCCTTCATTTGTATAATGATCTTTCCACATTTTGTGTGTGTCATCTGGATTTGGGGAGTGATCGGTACTGCATGCAAAGAGTTCACGAATGTGATTGGAGTATCAGAGAAATGGGAGTGTAATGGCAGAGAAGTGAGAAACATCTATTTTTCTAAGAATCATCAAAAGACATTCTGACCCCGAAATCTCTTATCCACTTAGAACCTTCTCACTTGAACCTCTAATAGAAGTTTTAACTGTAAAAGCTCTCCATATGAAGCTGCAATGACTATCATTAAAGTCCTAAACAGCAAAAGGAAATGATATTGTGCACCTCATGTAGGGCTTTTACGTGGGTATTTCAGCATGTTCTGTGGGAAGAGATTACAGGTGATAGTGGAGAGTCGATTGGTATCCATGTTTCGCCTGATAGAGGGGACTCCTGCGCTGAGAAATGGTCAAAAATGGAACCCAGCATATTTTTGTCATAAGTCTTCCCTTAGCATGACATCTGGCAACCAAATGTATATAGTTGGTGAAGTTGCTGATAAAGAAGCAAGCTGGTAAACCAACAAAATAGCTCCCATCAGCAAATTACCCTATATTTTCCTGAATTACTTTATTAGAACCTTTTCAAGTGTTAGATGACAGGGGTTCCAGTTATATGAGGACAAAATCTGTTAGGGGTTGACCGGTTGATGGGTTATACTATAAGATTGTTTAATTGTACCATTATACATTAATATTGACCCAATATTTTTTTTTTTTGATTTGCACCGGGTGTCCGAGTCTCTTAGAGTCCTGACTAATCCCGGGGTGCACTGGCCCTCGGCAAAGAGTTTCCCGCAAGTGCAAATATTGACCCAATAATTTGAATTCTAGTTAGAGCAGTTAATAATTATCTTTCAATATCTGATAGGTTGCAAGACAGGAGTAGGGGTGACTTCTTTTAGATCTAGATGGAAGATTCAGGACCGGAAGGGATCACTGATAACCCAAAAAATTCACAGAAGTTGTGGGGTAAGGTGAGGTTGCGAGGGCAATGCTAGCCCCTCTTCTGTTTTACCTCCATCAAAATTTCTAAAGTCAAGTAATCAACTTATAGATATTTCCACCAGTTCCCTCACTAGTCTTTGTAAATTGCATCTGTAGCAAGCTTGGTATATATGAATTGTATGCACCAATTTGAGAGGGAGCGTTAAAATAGGAATACGAATTAGTATGCGACTTGGAGAAGGATTGTCATATGGTGTCTATTGTTGGAATTGGAATAGGAATAAGAATAATATCTACAATCCTATTTAGAATAGGATTAGAAATAATAATAGTATATGGAATCCTACTTGGAAAAGGATTGTATTATAGTATCCTAGTTGGAAAAGGAGTCTAACATAGTATCTATAAACTTGCCTGAAGTTGGTATATAGAATAGGATTAGAAATAATAATAGTATATGGAATCCTACTTGGAAAAGGATTGTATTATAGTATCCTAGTCGAAAAAGGAGTCTAATATAATATCTATAAATAGGGTCTCAATGTAATAATGTAGACAACAACTCAATATTAGGTCACTGTGCGTCAATTTTCGTGACTTTCTAGGGTTGTTTTGTGTCAACCCCACATCTGTCAGTGTTTGTGTAGCACCGTGCCATCATTCCGTTGACTACTTTTTATTTTAGTATCTAATTTGTGTAGCATTCCGACCCCTATCCATACAATTTCTCTTTTGCAGTAGGGTCATGCCGTCGATATGATCCTACCTATATGATTTCTATTTTCAAGTAGGGTCGTGCCATCATTCCGACCCTACCCATATAATTCTCTTCTTAGTAGGGTCGTGTCATCATTTCAACCCTACCCATATAATTTTATTTCTCGAATTGTGACCACTTTCCGCCATCATATCTAAAAATCCAATGCATGACATTTTTATCAATTGGATATTAAGAATGTCTTTTTTATGATGGTCTCAAGGAAGAAGTCTATATAGAATAATCACCTGATTTTGTTGCTCTGGGGGAGTCAGGTAGACTTGTATGTCAATTTGTAGGTTTCTCTATGATCTAAAACAGTCTTCTCATCCTTGGCTTGGAAAGTTCAACACTGTACTTCAGGAATTTATCACTCTGTGTTTTATCAACCTTATGTATCAAATTCAGTATTTCATGAGAAGACTAAACACATTGAGATTGGTTGTCAATTTTGTGAAGTTGGGTGATCAACTTGCATATATCTTCCCAAGCTCTTCATCGGCCATCGTATTAATTACATTTGTAACAAGCTAGGTACATATGACTTGTATCCACCAGCTTGAGGGGGAGTGTTAGAATTGGAATAGGAATAAGAATAATATCTACAATCCTATTTAGAATAGGATTAGAAATAGTCATAGTATATGGAATCCTACTTGGAAAAGGATTGTATTATAGTATCCTAGTTGGAAAAGGAGTCTAATATAGTATCTATAAATAGGGTCTCAATGTAATAATGTAGACAACAACTCAATAATATTCTTCTCCTATATTTCTCACATAAACAGGGCTCAATATAATAATGTAAATACAAAATTCAATAATAATACTTGTCTCGTATATTTCTCGCAGGTACCCATGCTTTGTTTTGAGAAGTTCAGTACTTCCTTAAAAAATCTGCATAGGAAGTTCATAATACTCGATAAGCGAAAACATGTTTGACAGGAACAACTTTGAGGTGCTCAAAACTTAAAAAAGAGAAGCTACAAGTTTCATTTGTTGGTAGCTTTGTGACATTATGTTATCAAACTTGGGTTATGTTACTAAGGTTTCTAAGTGCATTAGATAGAACTAATATCTGGGACATGAAAAAAGCATGAAAATCTTGTTATTGATCCTTACGCTAGGTTCTGGAAAAACATCCTGGTACTAGGGAGGTGTACTGTTGTAGGATTCTTTTGCTCTTAGTTGTTGCCCAATGTTCATCAAATTAGTTCATGCACTGATGGACCGAAGCTGTAACAGATGGGCAAATAAGGAGTTTCATCTGGGATGGCTAACCACAACAATAGCAACTATGTCTCAGTTCTTAAATATTTGGGGTTGGGTTGACTATACAGGTGAAGAAACCAATTACAGCTTCAGATTCAGGTCAAGCTTAGTGGGATTTGAGGCATGGTCTCTTCTTTGCTGCTGATTTAGCTGGTAACTTCCTGGCCACTTCAGATCAAATGATCTGTCCATTTGATTGGTATCGCTGAACATAGCCGCAGTTGCTTTTGCATCTCTGTTGGATTTATGCACAAGTGAGTGGGGAATCATACCAAGTGACCTGAACATGTGGTTATGGATCGGCAAAGCCATCATTGTCATCATCCTCTGAGATTGATACTGTCTTACTGTACCTCTTTCGCTCTTGTGAGCATTCTGGTGGCCTCCTAGTGCCTGTGAACTGTAGAACTTCCGCTTGCAAAAGTTACAAGAGAAAGCCTTGCCTGAAGTTGGTATATGTGACTCAGATTCTTTAGATATTGAAGGCAAGTTTCTTCCTAAGCTCAAATTTAACCGTTCTCCTTGATCAAGCACTGAAGTGCCTTGATTGCCATCTTCAGCACTTCTCACTCCCGATCGTATTGTAATTGAGTTCACTGTAGAGCCAGCTTGAAATTGTGGATGTACAAAGGCGCTTTGGAGATACTAGCCAAAAAGACTTTTAAAGGGCACCAGACAGAGAGGCAAGGAATAAAAAGAGATTAACACAGGAGGTGAAGGTCAGATCAGATAACTATGATTGATCATATCTATTTTCAGTGACCCCTCCAGCTGATGCTTGGTGTTCTAGGGGACAATGCTTAGATCATGTTTCACTGCAGTGTTTGTCAAGCCTAGATTCCCCACTGATTTCTCTGGTCTGTTCAAATAGTTCTTCCTTTAATTAGGTAACTGTTTAAGTAATTCTACCTAAATATGCAGAGGATAGAATAAAGTTACCCCACCTTGATGCAGTATTAATGAATCCTTTTGATATATCAAATTTCGATTATCTTCCACTAGACTTACTAAATAAACCTGGTGGAGATTTTCTTATATAAACAAGAAATATACAATATGTATAATCCAATTTTAGTTCCATTTTAGTCTCATAATATTGTTACAATTTGTTGTCTTCGATGGTTTTGCTGCTTTTTTTATTCACTGTAGCTATATTTGTTTATGTTTGTTTCGGGTAACAGCCATATGTCCATGACTACGAAATCATGCAAGCAAGTTTGTCACATATGCCGAAAGGTATAGGTTTTTAATGGATCTAATTGGCTGAAGCTCCTAGTTTAGTTTTGTTATGTTTGCAATAACAGATTGTACACTGCAGAAACTTTCACCATCAAGTAGGTGACAATTATAAAGATGGAAACCCCAGTGCAAAAATTTCTTTCCTTTATGAATGAACTAGTTTATGAGAATTTGTTGAACAGAATGTAGATATTGGAGTGAGTAGTGGCAGTGTGTTATACTACATTGAATCAGAAAGTGATTGATGCGATGTTGTTGGGTGGTAGGCCCAAAAATTTGGTTATAATGGTAAATAAAAATAGGGAAAAGGATGAGAGAGAATCTTGTCCAACTTCGTTCAGTATTTTCTTCTGAAGGTGGAGCATCTATGTGGGTGTTTCCTTTCCTGACATGTTGTGGGCATTGTATATGAGCAGTAGAAATCCTTGTTTACCAACCCAAGAAACTTTTCATGTCACCAGCCCAGGTATTTGTGGGTAGAAATATTTACTATTTGTGTTGCGTTGGCGGGAAGATTATCCTAGACAGAGCTATAGCTGACGAAGGATGATCAGTTGAATCCTCTTTATAGGGAAATTATGTTGCATATATATAAGTTAAATATTACTACTACTTATACATATTCAAATCTTGAATGTTCTTAATAAAACTTTTGGCTTCACAACCGAAAGTAGTTGGTGGAATAGTCGAGTTACAAGCCAGGGCAGAGCTATAAGCCATATTCTTTTTGTTCAAATTCACTATGCAAAAAAGTTAAATTTAGAGTGCCAATACTAAGACTTGATATTGTTGTCTTATCATTCAGAATTCATAAAGTTTAAATTTTGATTCGCTTATGCTTAGGTGCACTTTGCCTTTGATGTAATTGTCAGAACAAACTACGAAGATAAAGATACCTTCTCTTTATCTGTTACTTTCTCCCTTCAGTCAAAATCAAATCAACATTTTTTCTAACAAAAAAATATTTACTCAATACTAAGAATGATAATAATTAATGTTAGAATATTTTCTTTAGTTATATATTGATTTAGAATATTAAAATATATAGCTTAATATAAGTTTTTTTTAATTGTTTAATCATATAATTAATACTTGTTATACTTTTAGCATGATTTAGTACTTTAAAATTATAGTTGTTTTCATTTTGACTTATCTATTTGCAACGTTTTTTTATGCAATTGTGATATTGTTTTTGTTAAATGTTTTTAGTATCAATACCACTCATAGCATGTTTGAGTTATTTTCTTAAAAAACATCTTAGGTAATTATATTTGACTATTATTAAAGAAATATTCGAAAGACAAATAAATTATATGTTTGTACAAGTAGTTTTTTGACTAGAAAACTCGAAAAAAATCCAAAAACTCTGGAAGCTCGGAAAAAATTCAAGGTTGCAAAATTTGAGATTTATTAGTTTGATTTGGTTTATAGATTTGAAAATTTGACATAAATAATTTAATTTAATATTTAAATAATTTTAACCAATTTGGTTCATGTACACCTAGGGAGGGCGGGTGCGGGGCGGATTAGGTTGAGCTCAACCAACAATATTTTTAAACCGCCCTGCTCTGTCCCCTTCCCCCCGGCCCCGCCCCACATAGGTCCGCCCCGCATAAACCCGTGCCGCTTAAATTTTTAAGTTTTTTATTTTTTAATTGAATTTAATATGAAAAATTATAATTCATGTTTTTTTTAAAATTTTTTCACTAATTAACTATTTTTAGTTGACATTTCAACAATTGTTTCTAAATTGTTAATTAAAAGTTTCTAATTAACATTTTAACAACTAATAATTTGCCAGACATGTCTAACCTAAATTTTTAAAAAAAATAATATTAAAGTCGATGTTTAATATAAAAAGTTCATATCTTTGATTTTTACTAATAACAAATATTTAATTTTCTTCGAATTCTCTTATTTAGGTTTTTATACTCGCAACCTGCCCCGTCCTGCATTAATTATAAAAAGTAGCTACTTCAATATACTTTGCACCCACTCTGTCCCACATAACTTTAAATCTGTCTTGCATAGCTCTAAAGCTGCCTCGTACCCGCACCGTTACCTTCCTACTAAACCGTATAAACATTTCATATAATCAACACATCGCAAAGCAGATGAAGGTTGTTTGGTTGAAGGACCATTATTGATCAATTTATTTCCCTATCCAGTTAGAAAGCACATAATTGTGACTTTTCATTATTCTCTCTCAATTACCTAAGTTACTATGTTTTTTAAGGCACAATATACAAATTTGATCCTAAATTTGGCACAAAATTATAAGTTGAAACTCAAACTTTGACAGTGCACAAATAGGCATTCCAACTTGTCAATTCCTGAACAATTAAACACAACCCCCATGTAGGCATAGCGCGTGAGTTACAATCGGGCTGACGTGTTATGCCACGTCAGCGTCAATTAAACACAACCCGCTGACGTGGCGTAGCGCCCACGCGCCTGATTTACGTGTTAAACACGTGCTATGCCACGTCAGCGGATTGTGTTTAATTGTTCAGCAATTGCCAAGTTGGAGTGCCTATTTGTGCACTTTGAAAGTTTGAGTTCCAACTTATAATTCCGTGCCAAGTTTAGGGTCAAAATTGGGTATTGTTTCTTTCATCTTCTATGTATTAAAACTATGCCTTAAAACAAACAAAAAAATTGTTATATCATACTCGACCATCTTCACATCCAAGAAACCAGCGACCTGAATTATTTGCGGACCAAGAAATCTTCATTATAGTTCTTTTTCCATAATGACAAAAAATATTTGAATTCATTGTTTATCAAAAAAGGTAAAAAATATGTGAAAAATGGAGAGGCAAATGCTTGTGTATTTTTAATAAAAAGAAGAAGAAGAAATTGTATATTAATTAAAAGGTACAATACCCAAATTTGACCCTAAACTTGACACAAAATTATAAGTTGGAACTCAAACTTTGATAGTGCACAAATAGGCACTCCAACTTGTCAATTCCTGAACAATTAAACACAACCCACGCACCTGATTTACGTGTTAAACACGTGCTATGCCACATTAGCGAGTTGTGTTTAATTGTTCAGGAATTGACAAGTTGGAGTGCCTATTTGTGCACTGTCAAAGTTTAAGTTCCAACTTATAATTCCGTGCTAAGTTTAGGGTCAAATTTGTATATTGTACCTTTTTTAAAAGTTACCTGAGTTACTAGGAGCCGTCTTCTTATTGATTTAAATACCTTTGGTTTTTCCCAAATATATTATTGGATAGAGTGTCTAGAGATTATTTGTCAAAAACAAAAAAAACCTAATAGAATAAGTATAAGCAAAGGGAACTAGATCTTGCTTTATCAATCCCAACAAGGTAACAAACCTCTACTAACTAACAAATATGAAGAAATCAGAGCTAGAGAGAATTAGATATTTTGTAATCACCGCAAAATTTGTAATATATTCTATAATGATATTTATTGCCAATGAAGATGCATAAATAATGCAAAAATATAAAAATCAAGAAGAAGGTTGGGTTATCAACTTCAAATTTTCTTTTACAAATGCATGAACTAGAAAAGATTGAGTACGTATTTAAAGTAATCTGAAGTATTTTCTTTGTCTTCTTCAAAGTTGTTCAATAATACTTAATACTTCATCATTATTTCATGGATTTGTTGGTTCTTGTTGAAGCTATTGATAATTTCATATGATTTTGTTTTGCCACTCACATTGATAGGTTTCTAGGAATAAACTTCTCAGTCACTTTATCATCTCAGCTATGTTGTCTTCCACGAGTCTTCTTTTTTTCTTGTGTTGTTTCCACTTCTTTGTTGTTTAAGTGAGATGTCTCCTTTCCTAGCCACTTCATCGAAGCACGTGTACAACATATTGTCTTCCTCGACTTCATCAAAAGAAGCTTCGTCCAAATTAATTGTATTAGCATTTTGGACTAAATGTTTGATGCTAAGGCCTTTGGTTCATTCTTCTTTGCAATTGCACTTTTAGGCACACATACAAATGCTTCTGCATTTAATTTGCTATTCAAAGTAGGCGGTGAAACCTGCTCTTCTTCATCAACCAAAACAACCCACCTAGGAGCACTTATCTCCCTTTGTTTTTCTTTTGAAATAATTAAATCATTTATAAAATTAGTCTGAGAGAGTGATGGCATAACTTTCACCATATCATCGTCATTTCTTGTTGATGATAACAATGGTCTAGATTCACCTTGATATTGATTAATCGACTTCAAAGTTTGGGAAGGAACCTCATGAGCGCAGGTATTCAATGTGACCTTGAGTGACATGATTGTTGGATTTGATTTAAGCAACATGACATCTTGATTTTTTAAAGACTTAAGTCATATGCGGCTAATTAAAATCGTCCGCATATTTCACTTAGACACCTCTACTAGGATTAGTATTGATTGAAAATCACTACCAACCAAAATTTAAACCAGTTAGATATTTTTTGCCAACATTGTGTGAGATCCACGTAAAGGGGGTAAATAATCCCCTTTTCATTCTATCTGAAACTCATTTACTCTCCTCCAACATTAAGAAAAGGCTAACCATCTTTGCATTCTTTATAAGTTCTAAATTCTCAATGTCACTTCTTCCCCCTTTTTTTTTTTTTTTTTTTTTTTTTTTTTTTTTTTTTTTTTTTTTTTTT
>DF359009.1:12035-23571 GCA_000787875.1 Solanum virginianum | reverse complement strand
AAATAAGGCCCGATCTTGCATCCCAAAAGCAATAATCTGTCCCATATTTACTCCATACCAGGACATTAGGCATGATACCATAGAGGCATGTGAAGGTTAGAGTAAATTATCGTTTCCTGTAGGCCATAACCTGGTCCGCATCACTGACCACCAAAACTTTGCAACAAAGGTTAGAGACGCTTTGGCAATAGGAAACTTAGAGTTTGTAACCCAAGGCACCGCCGCCCCCTGAATGGCAATTCGTTCGGCAATCTATCCCAATAGTTCAGCCCGAGATGACGAATCAGATATTTGCCCCTCATCCATAATCTGCAGGTGTCTGTCCATGAATTATCCATCTGGAGGAGCTCGGTAATTTTGCCTAAATAGGAATTAGTTGATGGTGTTTTCTGTAATATCCACTTGTGTACCATGTACCATCATATTTGACCGCGAGGACCTATTAGATGTGATCTTTTTCTTCACTTTTTTAGATTAGGTGCCCTCCACGGAGTTTAGTAGACTAGTAGCATAATTAGAATAGACCTCCTCAACTATGGCGGGCTTGTAGTAACCCTGTGGTTGTGCCATTCTAACCAAAGTTATATGATTTAAAAGTATCTTTAATTTTTGGGATACGATCAAGCTGTTTCATTAGGAATAGAACCTCCTGGATGATCGGCCATTGTTGGAACCCCCCAGAACCCTTTTTCAGCCCGTGTGTGTAAATATCCTTAGCTCCTAGGATTGACCACGGCCCCACAAAAATATAATCAGTGCCTTAGTGGTTTCGAAATCCATCATCTGGGAGACTGCAAAATGTATAGCCTCATCATCACTATCCCGGAGTTCAATCTCATCTGCCTGCTCCTCGGTGTCATAATTGTCAACCTCCGAGGTTTGCACTTGCTCTTCTTGCTCTGGGGTGTCTGTCTCCATCTCAACTCCCGTATCAGAAACCCCTTCCTCAGACTGGGGGGCTCTACGTTGGCCTTCTATACGAGCTCTTGTAGTACGAGGGGAGTGAGGAGAGACATTGCCTGTATGACGAACCTCAGACCCACCTGAGGAGTCATCACCCGAGTCACTCCCATCTTGATTGCTAGATGATATAGTTGGGGAGTCATGGATATGTGACACAGGCTCGTCCCTTTTACTAAGTCGAACTAATTTGCGGTATGGACCCATAACACCTGCAAGTGTCATGAATGAATATAATCTGTTAGAATTTTTTTTGCACAAGCAAGTTGACGCACTAAAGGGTGCTCAGACTTCCCCTATGCTATAAAAGTGACAATAACCCTTAAGAGTGACGTCACTCGGTCTATCATAGGGCCATCACACTTGGGAACAAATATGAATCAAAATTGAAAATCAACCTAAGTAGTATAATACAAGTGGTACAGGGTTAAAGGACCCTAGACAACCTGTGTAACGAGACACGGTCCGTGAAAGGGCTATGTGAAATGACTTAAGCGTGGTGAGGGGAGGGTGTGTCATAGGCATTGTACGACTCGTGTACGAGCACACGGACCATCTGTCCGACCGTGAGACCCCTCTTCTTGTTGACTTTCAGCCCATCATGCACACACACACAAAAATTAATGATGTTTTTCTCGGTATAGACCTTGACCCAACAATACATGAGCTTACACACATGATTTCCCCAAAAGATAGACCGGCAATCCATAAAAATCAGGAAATACCATGGTCAACACGTGCAAGCACTAAACAATGGTGGTTTTCACCACCATATGCACACCTAACACTACTTTCATGTATTATGATGCTTTAAATCAAGAAAGAAACAATTTTGAACCAAGATCTACACATGCAACACCAAAAATCTACACCACAATTTAAAAAAATTGAGTGCTTACTTGATAAATAGCAATGAAGAAGAAGACTTGCTTGAAACAGTAGAGACCCACACTTAGATTAAGCTAGAATCGCGTGATAAACTCATGAATCATCACAAAAAAGATTGTAATTTGTTGGGATTTTAAGAAGAAAGGTGTGAGAAAAGGAGAGAGAGCCGTGAGAATGGAGAGAGAAGGAGAAAATCTTGAAGTGGGTTGTTGAGGGTCAAATAAGGATATTTAAAACCAACCGTCTGGCTGGTCAACACCTCCACATGGACGGCCTCACGGCCCGTGTCACGTGGCATGTTCCATTTGGACCATCCATCCCACCATACTTGAAGCAATTTAGCACTTATCTGGTTTGTGTTGGATGATGGCACCTCTACGGGCAACCTCACGACTCGTGACACGTGTCACAGTCTGTTTGGTCATTCATTTACCCACACTTAGCGCTATTTTTACTCACAAGGCACGCGTACACTTCATGGCTGTTGACACGAGCTGTTTAATATCTCACGGTCCGTGCTAGACATCCGTGTGGCCAAACTTGACAAATAAACAATTACCTCCCAGGTGTATGCCCCATGACAGGTGCCACAGGGTGTCTTTTGCCACACGACCCATGTGTGTGCTCGTGGGGCTCCCCTTAAGCGCATTTTTTGCCATTTTGGCCTCAAGACATGTCTTCTACCATATGTACACTCACGAGCTCCAAAATAACACCTATACTCACCTAGAAATACAAATCAAAAACAAGAAAATGCATGACATATAAATTAAAGCTTTTTTTAATAACTATTACAATGCATGGGTTGCCTTCCCTGGAGCACCTGATTTAACGTCGTGGCATGACGCATGATCTTGACTACTCAAACTTCGTTAAGAAGTAGGACCTCAATCACTGAGGCTTCCCATGCTGCACCCAAGTATTGCTTTACTCTCTGCCCATTCACTTTGAATTGATCCACATTTTCTGCTTCAAATTCAATTGTACCATGGTGAAATTCTTGGATAATAATGTACGGGCCTGACCACTTCAACTTGAGCTTACCTGGGAACAGCCTCAACCTAGAGTTGTATAAAATAACTTTGTCACCAACACGCAAATTCCATTGGGAAATATGCTTGTCATGCTGATCTTCATCCTCTGTTTGTATAGTGCTGCACTTTCATACACTTGGAGGTAAAACTTATCCAACTCATTGAGCTGGTCAACTCTCAGGTCAACAGCCTTGTACCAATTCATGTTGAGCTTCTTCAAAGCCCATAGTGCCTTGTGCTCCAACTCCATGGGTAGATGACAGGCTTTACTAAACATCAACTGATATGTGGACATACCAATGGGTATCTTATAAGCCGTTTTGTAAGCCCAAAATGCATCATCTAGCTTCCTCGCCCAATCAGTCCTGGTAGTATTCACAGACTTGGTTAGGATCTCCTTGATCTCTCTGTTTGATACTTCAACCTGTCCACTAGTTTGTGGGTGATAGGGTGTGGAAACTTTGCGCTGTTGTACTCCATACTTTGCGAGTGCAACACAGAAGACCTTGTTGCAAAAATGTGAGGCCATATCATTGATGATAGTTCTGGGTGTCCCAAATCTGGAAAAGATGTTCCGCCTTAAGAACCAGACAATACTCTTACTTTTATTGTTTGGCAGTGCAACTACCTCACCCACTTGGAGACATAGTCCACCACCACAAGTATGAACTTTATGCCATAAGAGCTCACAAATAGGCCCATGAAGTCAATGCCCAGACATCAAACATTTCTACCTCAAGAATCGGGGTCATGGGCAGCTCTTGGTGCTTTGAGATGTTGCCCTATCGCTGGCACTGGTCACCCCAAGCACCAAGTTTTGGGCGTCTTTATAGATGGTGGGCTAGTAGTACCCACATTGCAGAATCTTCTTCGCTATTCTGGCCCCACCATGGTGAACCCCCCACTGAGGATAAGTGAAAGGCCTCCATGATACTCAACATCTCTGCTTCTGGAATTCACCACTTGATAACCCTATCAGCACATGTTCAGAACAAGTACAAGTCATCCCAGAAGTACCTGCCCATATCAAAAAGAAACATTTTTCTGTGGTGAGGGTTAAGGCCCTCTGGCATAATGTCACTCACCAGGAAGTTAGCAATATCAGTAAACCAAGAAATAAGATCAACAGAAGCTACCAATATCAACTCATTGTGGAAAGAATCATCGATATTCAACCAATCCTTTGCCCTTGACTCATCCTCCATCTTGGACAGGTGGTCTGCTACCTAATTCTCAGATCCTTTGTGGTCTAGGACCTCAAAGTCAAACTCTTGCAGCATGAGAACCCATTTGATCAGCCTCGGCTTAGCATCTTTCTTTGCCATGAGGTATCTTAAAGCTGCATGGTCGGTGTGCACTATTGATTTGGTGCCCAATAAGTAAGCCCAGAACTTGTCAAATGCATACACTACTAGCAATAATTCCTGCTCAGTCACTGTATAATTCTTTTGAGCATCATTGAGGGTCTTATTGGCATAGTGAATGGGGTAAAAAATCTTGTTGCGCTTCTGTCCGAGCATATCACCCGCAATAATTCTACTTGCATCACACATAACCTCAAATAGGGCAGCCCAGTCAAGTGCAACCACCACGGGTACAAAAATCAACTTTTGCTTCAGGGTCTCAAAGGCATGCCTACAACTATCATCAAAATAAAACTTCATATCCTTCTCCAATAGCTTGCACATCGGATGTGCAATCTTGGAGAAGTCTTTTATAAATTGGCGGTAGAAAGCAGCATGCCCAAGGAAATTTCGAACCCCCTTTATAGATATACGAGGCAGTAATTTCTCATTCACCTCGATCTTCGCCTTATCCACCTCTATGCCCTTCTTAAAAATCTTGTGGCCAAGAACTATCCCCTTCTTGACCATGAAGTGGTATTATTCCCAATTTAACACCAAGTTAGCCTCCTCACAACACTGTAGTGCCCTGCTAAGGTTCAATAGACAGGTATCAAAGGAATCACCTCCTATAGAGAAGTCATTCATAAATACCTCGAGAGATGTCTTCAACCATGTCAGAGAAGATCGACATCATATATCGCTGGAATGTGGTTGGGGCATTGCATAGCTTGCAAGGCATCCTTTTGAAAGTAAAATTCCTATATGGGCAAGTGAAGGTGGTCTTCTCCTGATCCTTCGGGGCTATGGATATCTGATTGTACCCTGAGTACCCGTCCAAGAAGCAGTATCATCCTTTACCTGCTAATCTATCTAACATCTAGTCCATGGAGGGCATGGGAAAATAGTCCTTCAAGGTCCATTTATTCAGCTTTCGATAATCCATGCATACTCACCACCCAGTAACAGGTCTCAAAGGGACTAGCTTATTTTTGTCATTAGGTACCACTGTCATGCCCTCTTTCTTAGGGACACACTGAACTGGATTGACTTACTTGCTATCAGAAATGGGGTATATCACCTCCGCATCTATCCACTTGATGATTTTCTTTTTTACTACCTCTTGCATAGTTGGATTTAGCCTGTGCTGTTGCTCAATGCTGGGTATACGATTATCCTCCAATTTGATCTTGTGCGTGCTTATCCTTTGAGGAATCCCTGTAATATCTTCAATGGTGTAACTAGTAGCTCGCTTGAACTGTTAGAGGACCCTTAGCAATTCTTTCACCTTTTTTTCTTAGAGATTTGCAGCCACAATTACAGGATGAGTTTTATTAGTGCCCAAAATTGCATACCTTAAGTGTTGGGGTAGCTTCTTGAGTTCTACAGTCGGAGGGTCCTCGATGGATGGTTTATTTGGCGGTGTAGGTCTGTTTTGCAGGTCTAAGTCTAACTTTCTGGGGACAAATGGTCTGGTTCCCCTATCTTGTAATGCATTCACGGTGTCTGCGTAGCCATTAATACCAACCTCTAGGAAGTTCATCAACACTGCCACCAGTGTGTCTACACTCATCATTTTCTTGAGTGGGATCTCAGAAAGACAATCATCTTCCACATCTATGATAGATATCATAGCCACCTCTTTGGGTCTTTTCATTGCTGCACATACATTTAATTTTACCTTTTTAGTGTTTAGTCTAAAGGTCAGCTCCCCTCGCTCTACATCGACCAATGCCCTGTTAGTAGCCAAAAATGGTCTCCCAAGGATGATGAGAACCTCAAAGTCCACCTGACAATCTAGAATGACAAAGTCTACAGGGAATATGAACCTATCCACACAGACCAACACATCACATAGACCCCATGGGCCACTTCACCAATCTGTCTGCTATGAGTAGCCGTATTGTAGTGGGCGTGGGGGCTCCTAAGCCCAACTGCTTATAAACTGCCAGCGACATCAAGTTGATGCTGGCACCTAGATCATGGTGAGCTCTTGCAAAGTCAGATGCTCCAATGGTACATGGGATAGTGAAGGCTCCCGGATCTTTCTTCTTTTCAACAAGGGATCTTGTAGCGATAGCACTACAGTGGTAGAGGTTATTTGTCAGCTCGATAGTGGCTGTCCCCTTCTTAGTCACTAAGTCTTTCATGAACTTAGCTAGCTCAGTATCTGCTCAAGTGCCTCCACTAGAGGGATGTTAACTAATATCTCTTTCAACATAGCCAAGAACTTCTGAAACTTGCCATCCTCAACCTTCTTCTACAACCTCTGTGGGAATGGTGGTGGCAACTTAGGGATGGCTGGCAGAGGTTGAATCGCTGGTTTGTCTAACTCTTGAGCCTCTTTAGTAACCTTAGGCTCTGCTGGTGTCACCTCAGTTTCTTCGCTCACATCATCAGCACACACCTCTATGGTATCACGTATCTTGCCTTTAGCTTTATCTAAACCTGCATTACTGGGTACAATAGGGTCAAAAAGTACCTTATCGCTCCTCGTGGTTACTGCTATACAATGACCATCATTTTTTGGGTTCTGAATAATGTCACTAGGAAGTGACCTAGCTTTTCTCTGATTTAATGAGACTGATAATTGCCCCATCTGCTACTCTAGTTGCTTGATCGAGGTAGAATGCGAGTCGACCAGTTGCCAAACATTAGACATCTTTTATATATCGCATCCCTACCTCAGTCGACTCAACTTTGTCAAGAACCTTTGCCATCATCTCTTCTAATTTTGAGTTTCCATGACCATCATTCTGACGCTCATAGTTCCTATAGCCATCTCTGTTTTGCCAGTTTCCTTGATAGTTCTAATCACGACCATAGTTTGATCTTGATTACAGGCGTTGAATAACTGGTAACCCCTCTGGCTGCCTGGGAAGTTCGCCTCCATATCATAATTATAGCCCTGATCATCATACCTAGGCATTTTGTCTACAACTTTTACCTTTTCTGCACCTCCATCTAATAGTCGCTTTGCCAACAAGTCCAGTTGGGTCTTCATGTGGGCCATGTATTGATCCTTTTCCTTCTCATTTTGTTGCTGCTCCACAGTCATCTCAAAGACAAACCCCGATCAGTCTTATCTCTAATATACCACGCCCTGTTATTTTTAGCTGCCTGATCTAAGATCACCAGTATGTCTAGGAAAGTCCTAGACATGTATGACCCCCCACAAGCAATATCAATAATGGGCTTCGCTAAAAAGTTGCATCACCTATAGAAGACTTCCTTCAAGTGCTCATCTATGAGATGATGATTGGGGCACTGCTTCAGCTTCTGTCTGAATCTCTCCCAAGTCTCATGTAGTGCTTCATTTGGCAGTTGCTTGTGAGACCCAATGTCATCTGTGATTTTTAGTTATCGTGATGCAGGGAAGAACCTCTCCAAGAATGCTTCTTTTAGCTCTCCCCAAGTGCAGATGGAACCATATGGAAGCTTATTCAGTCACTTAGTCACCACACCAGAAAGAGAATGGGAATAGCCACAACCTAAGTGCTTGCTGACTGAAACCTGGAATTTAAGACGATTGACATGTCGCCAAAAAGTTTAGGACATGCTGATTTGCATTCTCAGTTGCTGCTCCACTGAACAACCCTTTCAACTATAGCATCTACAACATAGTACTAGTGATGGTAAACTTAACAACTGCAGGAAGTGGAGAGGCGGGAGCACTATTGCTCCAGTGGTCCTAGCACCCTCATCATCATCATTAACTGCTTGGGGCTGTTGAGATCCTTGGGCTCGTGCACCAGGCAGCGACAACTATCTAAGCGGTGTTACGGATGGCACATCACCAGTATGATCATCATCACCTAGACCATCGTGTCCTCCGCCTGCAGGATTCATGGCCAACTCTCTCTGTCTAGTTGCTTCGTGTTCTTAGGCATTCATTCTATGGATAGAATTTGTAAGCTTGGGGTCGTAGAGAACAAGTGCTTCACCTTTGCTTTGGGTGTTTGGCATGCAACACTAGCTCCCTACCAAGAAACAAAAATAAGAAACAAATGTTAAATTAGGGACTAGTATTACAAACTGAAAATTGCAACTAATAGACTATTACTTGCCGTATTCCCCGACTACGACGCCAAAATTGATACGCTCAAATTTAAACACCAAAAAGAATAATAAAGCAGTCGTTGATCAAATATAGAACTTAAGCAGCGTTTAGGTCGATCCCATAGGAATGCGTGATAATAAATCTATTAGCATCCTTTTCAGATGTAATATCTATTCGTAAAGCAGTTGTTGGTCAAATATAGAACTCAACCAGAGTTGAGGTCGATACCATAGGGAATGCATGATAATAAATCTATTAGCACTCTTTTCATATGTAATATCTATTCCCGAAACTAAAATGCATAAAGTAAATGGGGGGTTTTGGTTTTTCAAATTGAATTATTAAAATAAAATAACAAATGAGTGCAAGGACTGCTGGATTTTAAACAATTAATGCGAAGCTAGGATTGTGTTCCCCATGACATCTAATGCGATAGCCAAATCTATTGGTAAACTCATTCATAATTACGTATGCAAGATCTAACATGTTATGTAACACCTAATTCACCTTTCGGTCCTTCTTCGATGCATATCGTTCATCACCTTTCAGTCTCAAAACGTATACTTACTAACCCTTGTTGTGAATCCCAAAATACTCTTACCTTTCGGTCTCAAGTACTTAGACTAGGTTAAAAATCTTGAATTTCCGTTGTAGAACTCTTTTCCTAATCAAAACATCCCTTTCGGGCATGCAATGAATAAAGGCTTATCCTACTACGTTGACTCATTAAGGAAGAAATTATAATGAAGATTACTACTATATATACGCTAATCAGTCCCAAGATTTACTCAATATTTATCTATCTTATTAGTTTACCATGGTTCATACTACGATATATATGCTAAGCAATCCTAAGATTTACCCAATATTCGTCTATCTTATCGATTTGTCATGGTTCCCAACACCCTAGTTGTCGGTTTATCTTAGCATGTTCATGAAAGATAACCCACAATAATAAATAGAATTCATAATGAAGAACTTACTATTGAAGAATTAGAGAATCCACAGATCACAATCTTGAGCAAGATAGTTGAAATCCACAAGATTCAATGGAATTACAGGCAAAATAGTGTTCTCTTGAGTTTTTTTATCTCCAGCTGTCCAAGACTAACTCAAAACGAAATAAAAATAGTATTTATATACAATGAAAACCTAATCCAATTTAAAATAGAAAAATTAACTTCGGCATGGGCACGAGCCACTACACAACCCGTGAGGGGTTGGACGTACCGTCTACCGGTCCATATGGCCCTCACTCTAACTTCAATCTTAGCTGCTACTCCACATGCCAGTACACGGGCCGTGTGAAAGTAAACAGTCCATTTCACGAACCGTCCACATTGCCTTCAACTTTTCTTGACCAAGTCATCCTCACGCCCTTATGTCATGGACCATGGTTAGTCACACGGCCCGTGGCAAGCTCCGTCTGGCTCCACTTATGCATTTTTCTTATTTTTTGATGATATTGGCCATTCACGTCACTTTGATGGGCCATGCCATGACCCGTATCACTTCCCACAGTTGGTGAGGGGTGCCGTGGGACATACCTTGGTCGAATATCTCCTGTGTCACCCTTAGCTCCTCTTCACTGCCATCAGCCACAAAGTGTGAGGCCACGGTGGGCCTCACAGTCCTTATGGTGGTACATGAGCCATGTAGGTCCTGTGTGCCATCACTTGGTTCCTTTTTTGCTCCTTACGCTTATCCTTAAGCTCTTTTCATCCTTTTTCCTATAATTCACCCATTTATCCTTCCCTTAGTCACTTTTCCTGAAAAATAACAAAAACAAAGATCAAAATAACAAATTTGCTTGAGAACGCACAAAAGTCCTTTGTTTAAAGCTTTATAAGAGTCATATTTCTATGACTCATCAATAACTTTAAGTGTCTTACGTGTTCTATTTTAGTTTAGTTGGGTTAGTATGGATTCTCCCGAAGGGCCCAGACATGACACGACGAATGGGAACCCGAAGAGACCCAAATAAGCCTCTTAGCATATCAACTACACATCCTTGGTTGCGGAAGCAAATTGAACAACAACAAGAGATAATATAAAAAGGGAAGTGGGACTAAGGAAAAGTCTTTGATAACCATAAAAGTATAAAAGTCAAGCTTGTAGCATAAATACATCATAATATTCCAACAACACCTCTAAACTTAGAATGGAGTGGGGACCAAGACACTTTCCGGGCTCACTCTCATAATGTCAAATGTACAACATAAAGAAATCTTAGAAATAGCAAGAGAAAGTAGATAGTGTCCCCGAACTTGAGGACTCACCAAGCTTATCTTCATATAATCTCACAAGCCACGTGAAGGATGATCAAGAGGAGCTCCGGTCCCTACATGGTAATATCATGTAGGCATAGAGTATGCATTAGTACATTTGAATGTACTAAGTATGTAGGATGCAATGCAACAAGACATAAGCTGATATAATTAAAATACATAGTAATAGACAATAGGTAAGCATATCAATGCTTGAAGAAAAATATGTTTATAGATCACTCAACTTGCATAGAACATGAGACACATGTGGGAAGAGACCTTAACCGACATAGACCGAGTGGGCTACCACTTGTAATTCGAGGCATGACACCCCCTTGACAAGGTGATCGAGGCATGGTACCCCCTTCATAAGGTGACCGAGGCTTAACACCCCCTCGATAAGGTGATCGAGACATGGCACCCCCTCAACAAGATGATCGAGGCATGACACCCCTTCGACAAGGTGACCGAGACTTGACACCCCCTCGACAAAGTGACCGAGGCTTGACACCCCCTCGACAAGGTGATGGAGGCTTGACGCCCTCTCGATAAGGTGACCGAGGCTTGACGCCCCCTCGACAAGGTGACCGAGGCTTGATACCCGCTCGACAAGGTGACCGAGGCATGACACCCACTCGACAAGGTGATCGAGGCTTGACACCCTCTCGACAAGGTGACCGAGGCTTGACACCCCTTGACAAGGTGATCGAGGCATGACACCCTCTCGACAAGGTGTGGCCTACTCACCTAGGCAAGCCAAACATGACATTTACAACATCATAGACATATTCATGAATTCAATACATTTTGAAAGTCCAAAATCATCATAAGCCACTTGACTCATAAATCATGCAATAGATCTTCAATAACTTTAAAAATCCTTGAAACGATATTTTATCAAATACTTGGTGGATGTGCAATGCTAGTTCAAAATCATGAACTATAATAAAACCCTTATGTAAGATACCTAGCTGCTACTCCACA
>DF359010.1:47357-86832 GCA_000787875.1 Solanum virginianum | reverse complement strand
CTCAAAAGATGAAGAATCAAAACTTACCTCAAAGACCTTTTCAACCTTTCAAATCTTCACAACCGAAAATCTACGTGTTTCCTCGATAAACCAAACCTTCTACGACTCTTGGGGGATACCATATACCAAGCTCCGAGCCTTAGAATCGAAGAAAGAAGCAAAAATCAAAAAAAAATTTCCTCCTTCACTGTTCACCCTAGACCAAATCACTGTAGCACTTAGCTTTGAAAATTTTCTAAGTGTCAAATGGTTCTCTTCCCTTGTGTGTGTGTGTATATATATATATATATATATATAATATAGCATATATGAATATATAAAAATATTCTAGGTCCTTCTAGTACTTTGTAGATATGTGTATATGATCACACATGTTCCCCCCTTCTAAAGAAAATAATATATTTGTCACACATCTTGGACCAACCACCATACACTTTGTAAATCTCTAAGCACCTAATTTCTTCACTTGTGAAAACCAGAGATAGATTTAGTAGCTTAATCTTGAAAGTGTACACTTGTACATATAACATGTCCATAACTTATATTCACCAACCTTAACAAAGTTTCCAATTAAAGTTTTAATTTCCTCAAAAAGTACACTTAATTGTCAACCACCTCGAAAATGACTCTAAGTACTTTGATTGATTACCATGTTACCAAAATGTAAAAGTACGGGCTCTAACATTGTTATCGTAGCTGAAGTTCTAGCCAGAGGTCTTAATAGGTTATTTGAAGATCCAAAATTCAATGGGTTTGGATTACCTATGTGGACCATAGAGATGAATCATTTGTCATATGCAGGTGACATAATTCTATTCAGCTCAGGACACCCTTATTCTGTCAAGAAAATGATGAATGTTCTGAGGAACTATGAGAGGGTCTCAAGGCAGATGATTAATTTGGAGAAAAGTTTGTTATATCTTTATGAAAAAGCCCCTAATCAGATTGTCAATAGAATCAAAAGAATTACAGGGATCAAATAGGGATCTTTTCCTTTCATTTATATAGGGTGCCCTATCTTCTATAGAAGAAGAAAGAAAGTACACTTTCAACAATTGCTGAAAAAAGTCTTAAAAAGGCTTAGTCTGTGGCAGAATAAATTGTTATCATTTGGAGGAAGGTATGTACTAATAGCTCATGTTCTTCAAAGAATGCCAATATATCTATTATCAGCAATGAATCTACCAAAGAGAGTAATCAATGATTTGCATAAAATATTTGCTAAAGTTTTTTGGGGCAACACCACAAAAGCAAAGAATAAGCATTGGGTCTCATGGGAAAGCATGTGTTATCCAAGAGAGAAGGGAGGGATGGGGTTCAGATCTTTACATTGATATTTCTAAAGCCCTCTTTGCTAAACTCTGGTGGAGGTTCTAAATAGGTACTTCTTTATGGGGAAAAGTCATGTGTACCAAAATTCTAGAAAACATTATCCAGTATTGGCCAAAGGATGGGGTATATCACAAGTCTGGAGAAAAATGACAGAAGTAAGAGAAGAGGTGGAACAAGAGATATGGTGGCAATTAAAGGGTGGAACTTCAAGTTTTTGGTTTGATAATTGGACTAAGCAAGGGGCACTATATTATATAGAAGGTAACAAGGTATAAGAAGAAGAAATAGAGGTGCAGGCTTTTATTAAACAAGGAGAATGGGACAGAGAGATGCTAGGGAATACTATTTCTGAGGAAATGGTAGATCACATCATATCTAGCATTAAATCACCTAGCAATGAGTTTGCTGTTGATGTTGCTTTGTGGGGAAACGCACAAGGGAATTTCATAGTGAAGTCAGCATGGGAACTAATGAGACAGAAGAAAGAACAGAGAAGGGATTTTGGATATATATAGGGAAAGTCACTGCCTATAAAGGTGTATTTTTTCCTATGGAAGCTATGGAATAGAAGGATACCTACAGATGACAACCTTAAAAGAATGCATATATATCTGGTGTCAAGATATTGGTGTTGTGAGGAGAAGGAGGAGGAGACTATGACACATGTTTTTCTAACAGCCCCCATATCTGAAAAGCTATGGAGGCAGTTTGCTCATTTTGGAGGTATCATCATTACAGGAATGTACCTATAGCAACTCATAACTACATGGTAGACTTGGAAGGCAATCCAAAGAGAAAGATGGTTTACAGAGCAATACCAGTAGCCATTCTATGGATACTATGGAAAGGGAGGAACAATGCCAAGCATGGTGGTCACTCTACTCTACAGCAGATGACATACTAGATGGAGGATCTACTGAGAAAGATGGTCAAGAAGGAATACCCATGGATCAAGCTAAGAAAGGCAAACTGGAGTCAGCTAATTGGTCAACTACACAAGTATAGGCCTCGACTGCACTATACTAAGGTTTGATGGAGAAAGACAAAAGGGAATAGGTTAATGTCTAACATTAATGAGGCTAGTGGAGTAAACCCTGGATGCAGTACATTTGCTTTTAGTATTAGGGACTCTTATGGCAATTTCATCTATGCTAAATTACAAAGAATGGAGGTAGAAACAACAGTAATAAATGAGGCTCTTGCATACTGCAGAACAAGGAAATACATGGGAGTGGATCTGGAAACAGATTCTCTGGTTCTAACAAAAATGATCCTCCAACAGTGGAGGATTCTATGGGAATTAACGGAGAAGATTGAAGAAATTATGAAATTGCTTTCACAGTTGCAGGTCAACAATATGCATACTTTCAGAGAGGGGAATGGGGTTACAAATGCATTAGCTAATGAAACCATGGAGCCACAGGCAAGCAAAGAATATCACAACTATAGGGAACTATCAAGAGCAATTAAAGGTCTAATTAATAACAAAGAAGAAGTTCCATACGTAAGAGTCAAAACAAGGAAAATCAATAACATTCATGGTCAAGAGCAAACAGGCATAATAAACAGGTGTTGTGAATAACAATCACACAAATGGACACTGTATTTCCAAGAAAAATAGGTGTTGTCAATAACCAGGTGTTATCAATAACAATCACACAGGGATAATGTGTATATGAGCTGCAAACAGGCATAATAAACAGGTGTTGTCAATAACAATCATACAGGGACAATATGTATATGAGCTGCAATGTGTCTTTCTTTTGAAATATAAATAAAATGACCAATATGAAATTCTTGCAGATTTCAAGGACTTCTAGTTAAGCTAATAACGACTAAAATCTGGTTCATGAGACAATTGATTCTCCCATTGACATCCAGTGATCTCGAGTTCGGGGTGAAGTTGTCACTTGTGTACTATTTTCTAGGAGCATGCTATTTGATTCTTCGGTAAGTTGCATCCTAGTTATCCATATAATTTATTGATTTTAAATGTTAACAAAACAATAATTGAATTATTATCTAGAAACCTTTTTATGGGATTTTATTTTGTTTTCCAAATTTCATTGTGATGTAGAAAGCGTACTAAGTACGAACTAAATTTCGCATGCAAAAATTGATTTCCTAATTCAATGTACACTCGATTTCTACATTAAGAAATTTGGAGACATGTTTAGTTGCAAGATGCATGTTATCTGCCATACTATACTTATATTAGAAATTAGCATGCCTTATGTCTTTTTATAGCACTTTTGAAAATCTTAATTTGAATCTTTTGACTCATTCCTAAAGATGCGGTTTGATCAAAATTATATTTAGAACTTAAAACTTAAGAATCTTCTGCATGGCTTTCTCTGACCAAGTACATACTCTATGTTACTAGCATGTATGAGCAACGCTCTAGAATCTCAATATTCATTAAGTCTTTTTTTGCTTCAGATCCCTTTTCATATTTGCTAGAGCAATTCAGTTATATGATTATTCTCTATCTCAGTTACATGATTAGTTTCCAATCTCTTTTAGTTATATGATTAGAATTTCAGACAATATGGAATCACATAAGAGATAATCAACTCAGAACAAAAACAAAAATTACTATAATACAAGGTAAAAACCACCAAAAACAAATAAGTGCAATCATCTCTTCCCTATATTTATATCACTTTTCATCATACCTTTTATGATCATATTCTACCTTTCCTAGAAAAACTCTGCTATAGTTTGTCTTCCTCAACACTCCTGTTATCGTAAATCATTTTGAACTGATCCTTGTAAAATTACTCTTGATACTCCACCTCTTCCTTATTCTCCTCGTAATGAATTTTGTATTCAACCTAACAATCATGCTCTCATCCATTGTCTGATGGTCTATTGCACTAAACATACAAAGAGACTTCAAGAAGATTAGTTTTTTTTCAAAAGATTCTTAATGACTTCATTCTTGAATCACATGAGCTGTTAATTATCATCTAGCATTTGCATTAGATTCCAAACATTTTCTTTATACGATCTCATCTCAAACATCAACCTTGATTTCTCATGTGGGTGCATGCTATTGAAGTTGTACATGTCTCTTATTTCATGTAACCATAAATCTTACACTTCCCAACCCAATTTCTTTCTTTATCTGAAAACAGTTCAAGGAGTAGTAGAGCGTCATATCATGATTGTGACCTCAAGAACCAATACACTGATGCTAAGATGGTGTAGTAGACCACATAAATGTCAAAGCAACACAAGAGCTGAAATAGCCATGCAACACAAGGCAATATGACATCAGTGCGTTATTTTTGAGGACACTGTGATAGGATACATGGAGGCTCTACTATTCATTGAGCAATTTTCTATGAAAAGAAGAGATTGATATTTGTGAGAACATAATCCATTTGCTTTTATTCTTGGGGAGGCATAAGCTTTATGGTTATATGATAGAAATAATAAGAAAACTTCAACAAGCAGTCGTATGAGAAATCAAGGTTGAAATATGAAATGAAGTCTTATAAAGAAATTGTTTGGAGTCCAGCTATATAGATGTCAAAGGATAACAAATTACTAATGTGGTTCTAAAAGCAAGCTGCTAGGAATCAAAAGAAAGCTAATACTCTTGAAGGGACTTATTGCCTGTTGAGCAAAAAGCACCATTAGACAGTGGAAGAAAACAAGATTGTTAGGATAAAAGTAAAGATACATTATAATTAGAATGACGAAGAAATGAAATCTCAAGAGAAAATTTTTCAAGGATCAATTCCAAATGATTTAAGATGACAGGACTGTTGAGGAGGTAACAATAGAAAAGGAGAGGGGGGTGTGATCAAACAATCTTTGGCAAATGCTTCCTTAACTGTTGAGGATCTATGGGTTGGAAAGTGAATATAATCACAAGAGCTAAGGAAGATAGGAGACACAAATATTGGGAAGAGATAATCACACTTGAGAAAAAATTTGTCCTCGAACTGGCGAAGCTAATGGAGAAGTACATTGCAAATTTATCTGAGCAGGCCAAGCGATGTGAAGGAAATATGGACTCAATGAACAGTGAGATTTAATATCCTTGGATACTAACATAGATTATGTTGTTGAAGTCAAAGAAAGTCATGCAAAAAATTCTTATTCCTTAATATCTTAAAATGTAATTACTGTGACTTTCTAACTATAACCCATAGAAATAAAATAAAATGTCTTAGATATTGTAGAAAGCACTAAGGAATAATATCTAATGATGAAACAAAACAATTAAAGCATACTAATTTCTCATCTATATATAAATAAACGAAAAGTGATGTGGCACCACTTTTTGGTCAAGGAGCTTATTTATCATCTTTTTAATAATTTTTTTGGAAAATTTTCACTATATTTGTAATAATTTATTTATTATTCTTATTCTTAATATATAAAAAATATGTGTCAATTACTACTTCCTCCATTCATTTCTGTTCTTTGTTGTAAAAATTTAATTGTCTCAAAATTTACTACATCATTTAGTTGACAGACATCATTATACTCGATTTTAAAATCTAAGAAATAATGCCTGAAAGAACATACCTTTGGATGAGAAGCATCATATATTACAAAACTAAGAGAGGGCAACATTGACCATTCTAATCTTTAAATATCCATAACCAGTAGATTAATAACCTGTAAGATTTTAGCACAATCAACTCTCATGTTAAGACTTTGCACATGCCAATGGTAGTATGACAAGTCGTTAGTAAAAAGTAGGAAAAGTAAGAATAAAAAATTTTGATGGTAGAAAATGTCGAGAAAGTTGAGCTATGACCAGCATACATAATAGGAGGGATGTAATTAAAATACTCTCATACAGATAGAGATAGTTCACACCATGCATATAAAGGAAAAAGCTACTGAAAAAGAATGCAAAATAGAGAAGTGTAGAAGTCCGTCGAATAATGAAATGTTATATCCCTTGTTGGATTTTTTACCATCAAAAGATTATACAGTATGGCTCATTGACATAATTAAGCTTAGAAAATAATCATTATAAGATAATTTTATCAAGGACCAAGCAAAATACATCATATTTAGCATAAAACATTCAGTCAAACACATAAAAAAGCAGTAGTAATAGTCAAGAATAAGTTATCAGGTAGATAACATAGAAACCTCTTAGTAAATGTGCAAGAGATTCCACCAAAGAATGGTACTTTTGTATATTAACATATTCTACATTCAGTTTATATGATAGACAACTCTCTATAATGTCCATAAAATGTGCTGTAGTAACGATGAAAATAAGGTAGTTTGCATGCGATAATAAATGCAAATCAAAAGGTAGAAATTTGCATTGGTGGTGAAACATAATAAGCATTAAGGACAATTTGTGTGCATACGAGAATAAAGTATGGATATAGAGAGTAGGAAAATCTTATATAGTGATAAGTTACAGAGTCCCTACTTCAGAATATTGTCATGCAAGGGATAAATGGGAAGGGAGGCCATAGTTAGGTTTTCCATAAAAACATTATATACAAGGCCAGCAAGAATACAAAACAAATGGACTTCTATCTAGCCTATGAACATTCAACCAACAAAAAAGGACTCAGCAATGCAGGAGGATAGATTTGGAACTGGAAACCTGGAAGAAACTTTCTTCAATTGTTTGGGTGTGGTGGACTGAAGCACTCCATGTCTACACTACCTAATCCAAAAAATGAAAAGTCAGCATACAAGTAGAAATAACAAAGAATAGGGAGAGAGGATCTGTCTCTCTTATAAAGAAACTGTTTGGAGTCCAGCTATACAGATGTTAAAGGATAATAAACTACTAATGTGGTTATAAAAGCAAGCTGCTAGGACTCAAAAGAAAGCTAATACTCTTGAAGGGACTTATTGTCTATTGAACAAAAACACCATTAGACAGTGGAAGAAAACAAGATTGTTACGATAAAAGTAAAGATACATTATAATCAGAATAAGGAAGAAATGAAATATCAAGAGAAATTTTTTCAAGGATTAATTCCAAATGATTTAAGATGACAGGACTGTTGAGGAGGTAGTAATAGAAAAGGAGAGGGGGATGTGATCAAACAATCTTTGGCAAATTCTGCCTTAACTGTTGAGGATCAATGGGTTTGGAAAGAGAATATAATCACAAGAGCTAAGGAAGATAGGAAACACAAACATTGGGAAGAGATAATCACACTTGAGAAAAAATTTGTCCTCAAACTGGCGAAGCTAATGGAGAAGTACATTGCAAAGTTATCTGAGCAGGCCAAGCGATGTGAAGCAAATATGGACTTAATGAATAGTGAGATTTCATATCCTTGGATAATAACATAGATTATGTTGTTGAAGTCAAAGAAAGTCATGCAAAAAATTCTTATTCCTTAATATCTTAAAATATAATTACTGTGACTTTTTAACTACAACCCATAGAAATAAAATAAAATGTCTTAGATGTTGTAGAAAGGAATAAGAAAGATATGGTCCCAAGAGACCGCTAGTAATTAGTCGAGTTTAGACCTTCTTAGCAATTAAGTTTATCACATTAGATTATGCAAGAATCAACTTTAAATGACAATAACACTCAACACACAAAAATTTGGATGGCCCATTATCTATCAAATTAAAGATCTTTGAATTATCTTTCAAACATCACCAATTTTTCCCTATTCTAAGTTTGGAGTAAAATGTTATGACTATTTTACGACGGACTGCTAGAGCAAAGTTAGTTTACAACCCTGAATTATGGGTCATAGATTGAACTATGAGCCCATACTTTCAGCTCGTGGATTGATTCTTTCAAGTCAAACTTTAGATCAAAAACTCTATGGACCGAACTATGGGTCATAAAAGATTCTACGATTCATAGTTTGGGCTAGTCAAATGTGTTACAAGACACCGAAGATATATAATTAATTAAGCATAACTCTCTGTATTGCTACTAATTTGCTCAAACCATGTTATACATTTTATTTCCTTCTAATGCAACAAAACCTCTATATTTATAATCACCAAAATGCAAAAATAGCTCTAGTTAACAACACCAATGTGTAATGATCTTGAAGGTCCTTTTTGGTTTTTTTGACCAAATTACCATTTTGCCCTTTAAAAAGTTATGTTGGATCAATTTCAGTTGAGTCCAAAGTCGGATTATAAAAATCTCTTAAAAAGTTGGAGTTTTGCTAATGAACAAGTTTTTAAAGGCTTAAATTTGAAAATTTTGAGTTTGGGGTCATTTTGAGTCTTGAGTATCGAATTGTGATTCTGTCGATTTCATCAGCTCCAGAATGTCAAATCTGATCTAGGAGAACTTGCAAAACTGAATTTCGAGTTAAAACGAAGATTTTAGGTGCAAAGTTGCATTTTTAATTCATTTCGAATCATTAGTTCGACTCATGTCAACATTCAGAGTTCGGAGGTTTAGATCAGAATTTCATCAATTCCAGTGGTTCGAAATTGTGAAACTAATGCTACAAATGGATTCATTGCAATTTCTAGAGCTTTGTGAATACTTTGAGTTTTTGAGTCAAAACTAGTTTAATTGCTCTTTCTCGGGTTCTGGGCCAAGGAGGCTTCGAATTCAAAATCTAACAGTTCCATTGAGATTGCAGTGTTGTTTCTGGTAGGAATCTATGTTTGGTTTGTGATCACATGGGTTCCGAATGAATTCTGAAAGTCTAGTTCATGATTTTTATCAACCTATTATTATTGGTGCATGTCGCATTTGCGGGCTTGAGATCATGTTCGCAGAGGTATGGGTACATTGCCCTTCCCGTTCGCAGGCCTCACTTTTGCATTCGTGAAGTGCATAACAGTGAACCTCCCTGTTCACAGTCCTCAAATCGGCCTTCTCATAGGTTTAATCCCTCTTGGTCTTCGCGTTCCTAGGCCTTGATCCGCATTCATGGACCTTTGTGCGTGACTAAATGTGTCCATCTTTTAAAGTCAATTTTTAAAACATTTCCACCAATTTTGAAAGTCCAAACTTCGTTCTAGAAAGCATTTTCAAGGGTTTTGAAGGCAAATTGATTGGGTAACTATTTTCTGACCTATTTCAATTATTTTCTTTGATTAATTTATTTTTTTAACTTATATTTGGGATTTCAATGGTCGAATTTAGGGATATTTGGGACTTTAGTTGATGATTCCTCCCTCATCTTAACTCCATTTTTGAATTATTTTCACCATTAGAATCCTTATTACGAGGAGGACGTTTTCATGTATTAATTTTTAGATTTCGGCTACTTTTTTTGACATGGAATATTTGAGCATTTTGTCCCTTTTCTCCGTATTGATTGATTTTAGTATTATTAGATTCATTATATAGTTGTGATGTTATATTTTAATAGAGTTTGGTGATTTGTTGTATCGTAGAAAGGGGAAAGATTTAGAGTTGGTTTGATGTAAGACTTTATATAAGGCAAGTGGACTTCTAACCTTTTGTTTAGTATGATTAAGCCTAGTATGCTCCAATATGTATAGATTTGAGTGCTTTGGGGTAAAATTGGATCACTATAGTATTGATATGATATTTCGGATCGAGTAATTAGTCATATGGCAATATCTTGACTTGTGAATGCAAAATATATGGGAATTTTTTAATCATTTAATGTTGATATCGTGATGGTAATTATTTTGAGATGTGAATGTTATTGAGACTGTGATTATATTAAGGTATTGATTCATATTGAAATCTTGTATATTTTATTGATACGATCATCATTATTATGCCATCTATATATGTGTTTGCTTGATGATCCATTCAAAATGAAAAGCTGAAGAGAAATGGTTCCAGCTAGTGAAAAGAAAAGAAAGAAAAGAGATGAAAAATCGAAAAGAAATAGTTCTGGCTAGATATGAAAGAAAGTGATGAAGGACAATGGTTCTGGTGGATACATGGTTCATGTATGGCCCCTGTGGGTTCCGACTGATGCATAATTATGGTCAACATATGTGTCTCATAGGACAAACATGCGTTATGATTATTTGACATTTGCATCATATTATTTATTTCTCATGGCATTCACTCTATCTCATATTACTCTGGTTTGCTATTTTTATATGAAATGCTTACAAGAATATATATCTATTGTACCATTTGACTTGTTTATAGTTGGACCCCTTTGAGATGTGATGCTATGTGATGAGTACATCTATATCTTGTGATTTCTCTATGTTGTATACATTATGTTGAGACTTTTCTGAGTGTAGATTTATAGTTTGGCATTATGTGGTTGAGTGTTAAGGAGTAGTTGTATTCTTTATTGATTTACTTTACATTAGTTCCATTTGTTGATTACGCTGCTATTTGGTGCTTACCTGTTGCTACTTTTTTGTAGGTTGTGAGTCTGATCCCTTTTGTTAGACTTTTTCTCATTTCGTGATCAAGCTTTTGAATTATTCTTGACGTAGCTGCTTATGTCTTCAGCAGACGTTTAAGGAATCAACTATTATGGTATGTTCTATTTGAAAATTAGATATTTGAGACTTGTATTTCTTTGAGTATTCTGCATTTACAGACTTGTACATGTGGTACCAGTCTTGGGAAGGTGTTAGTTTTGGTTTAGAATGCTCTATCTATTATTACTATGCTGGGTTATTAAGTCTTGGGCAGACTCGCCTTGGTGGGTTAGGTGAGTGTCATCATGCCCATTTTTTGGGTACGAACAATTTAGTATCAGAGCCCCAGGTTCATAAGTCTCACATGTGTATAAGTCTAGTCTAGTAGAGTCTTAAGGATCAACACGGAGATGTCCACTAATTATCCTTATGGGTTTTCTTTTTTGGTATTGATAATAGACAAGGGTGGTGGTACTGGAGTTTTACATTATCATCACATTTAGGGAGAACTAATTGGTTGTTATTATGGATGCTTGAGTTCGGAGTTGGTCATAAAAAAAATTATAGAGGTGAATCTTGGAATGGACATTAATATTTTTAAGTGTGGATTTTATCTGAGAGATCTATATAGGGACTGATGACTTCATTATGAGTAGGGGTGACAATTTTAATCCATATAAGGTAAAAGGAACTCATTTTACTCATATTTATTTTAATGGATCACTCATATTTTCTAAATGGGTAAATATGAGTTGATCTATTTCAAGAGTTCATACAAATATGATCAAAATGGATAAAATATGGGTACCCATATAGACCCATAGATCTCTCAACTCATAATAAAAAATTCTTAAGTCCTCTAAAAAAAATTTGTATACATATTCTTGTGTAGGGGGCTAAATTGAGTGGGAAAATAGCAGCCCTCAAATTTTAGAAGACCCATAGTTAAAAATAACTTCCGCTATGGGGATAAATTCCAGTGTCCCTTCGCGCCCAGGCCGCGACTCGCCTGGGGTGCGGACTAGTACATTTTCATTCCTATTTTTCTTGTTTTGTCCAAGGGCATTTAGGTAATAACTCAATTCCCATTTAAATGTGAAAATCTTCATCCTTAGCCATTCTTCAACTCTAAGACATTCAAAGACCCTCTCAAAACCTCTCCAAGACTTTATCAAATCCCCTATTCAAATTCAAGGATATCAAGAACACATTTGGAATTTCATGAACACTAGTCAAGCTTCAAGTTTTTCCCAAATCTTTCTTCAAGAATTTCAAGGTTTAAGGTATGTTGATTTCATTCATGGGTTCCTTCCACCCTTGAAGCCAAACCTTCCCTCCTTAACAAAAGTCCATGATTTTAATGTTGAATACTCTATGGGTAAACTTTATTATGCATTATATGTATGATTGGAGTTGGATTCTTCAAGTATTAAATAAGCATACATGAATATCTATTGAAGCTATTTTCCATGAGTTGATTTATGGTTTTTGAGACTATACATGACATGAATTATGAGACTATGAACATTGGTGAGTCTTTTAGGTGGATTTCATAACACCCAAAAGTAAGGGTTTTACTACTATGTTGGTGGGTTGATATCTTCTCCCACAAAATTGGCACGTTTCATAACACCCAAAAGTAAGGGCTTTACTACTATGTTGGTGGGTTGATTGGGATGTACTTCAAACGAATTGATATTTACTCCACTCATGTTTTACATTCTTGAATTGCATGATTTCAAGCTTATTTGTACATTACCTATCACATTTTGACTAAAGTACTTGATAAGGGTTTATATTGATGAAAGTCTTATTATGAGACATGGGAATTGTAAGAATTATATGTTTTGAAGGGCTATTAATCATGCTATGAGCTCGTAAGAATGTTACAAGTACATGACTAATATGAAGCCATTCTTGATACTTTGATGTGATGGTTTGATAAGCTATTCTTGTATTACCTATCGAAAAGGCCATACCATAAGGTAGAATAATTGACAATCCCTACAGAAAAGATTGTATCGTAAGGTGAGGACATCTCTCCTACCAAAAATATTGTATCGTAAGGTAAGGACATCTCTCCAACCAAAAAGATTGTATCATAATGTAAGGACATCTCTCCTACCAAAAAGATTGTAACGTAAGGTAAGAATATCTCTTAATTCCTACCAAAAAGATAATATCATTATGTAAGGGATATATTATACTACCCTTCCGAAGAGGCTATGTCGTAACGTAAGGATATTGATAATACTCTCCGAAAAGGTTATACTATAAGGTGGTGGTTTATTAGGCTATTCTCATGTATGTTTGTGTAAGGCATTGAACATATATTTCATATTGAGCTTATATCGATTAGTTATAATCATGTGTCTTGCTTATTATAACTTATCTCCTTTATTACATTGCACTGCGTATACTTAGTACATTCCAAGTACTAATGCATACTCTATGCTTACATGATGTCACCGTGTAGGAATCGGAGCTCCTATTGATCTCCTGACCATTGAAGATAGTTGTTAGTGAGTCCTCACATCCGGGGATAATATCTATTTATTTTCATGCCTATGTTAAGACTTTATCTTATAATTTGGACACTTATCTATGAGCGTGACCCTGAGAGATATCTTGGCCCTCGCCCCATCTACTAGTAGAGGTGTTGTTGGATATTGATACTTTTTGTATTACTGAGCTTGATTCTTTTATGGCTATGCTATTATGAAAGACACCCTTAGTCCTGCCTCCCTTATGATCTATTATTACTTGTTGTATCGTATTTTGCTTTCGCAACCAAAGATGTATATGTGATATGCTAAGAGGATTATTTGGGTTCCTTCGGGTTCCCAAACAAGTATCTCCTCCCTAGGATTGATGATCTATTCGACCAGCTTTAGCATGCAGCTATGTTTTCCAAGAATGACTTGATATTTAGATATCCTCAGTTAAAGATCTGGGCTTTGGCATTCCTAAGACAATATTCTGGACATAGTATGGCACTATGACTTCCTTACGATATCATTTGGACCAACTAATGCCCTAGCTGCATTAATGGAGTTGAGGAATGGTGTATTTTTACCATATTTGGATTCCTTTGTTTTGTCTTCATCGATGATATATTGGTCTACTCCAATACCAAAAAGGATCATAAGCAACATTTGAGGATTGTACTGTAACGATTTTGAGAGGAGAGGTTATATGCCAAGTTTTCCAAGTGTGAGTTTTGGTTGAGTTCAGTGGCATTTCTGGAACATGTGGTATCTATAGAGGGTATTCGAATTGATCCAGTAAAGATTGAGGTGGTTCAAGGTTGGACCAGACCTACTTCAACCACTGAAATTTATAGTTTTTGTGGGCCTAGATGGCTCTTATAGGTGATTTATTAAGGCTTTTCTTCTATAGAAGCCCCATTGACTAGGCTCACTCACGAGAATGTTCCATTTTTATGGTCAGATGAGCATGAGAAGAGCTTTCAAAAGCTCAAATATTTGTTGACTACAACTTCTATTTTGATATTGCCAGAGGAGGGTGTTGATTTCACAATCTATTGTGATGGATCTGGGATTGGTTTGGGTGGAGGCTTGATGCAAAATGGAAAGGTGACAGCTTATACTTCTATACAGTTGAAGGCTCATGAGAAGAACTATTTCAACTATGACTTAGAGTTAACGGTGGTTGTATTTTTATTGAAATTATGGAGATAATAACTTTATAGGGTTCATGGTGACATCTTCACCTATCATTTTATCCTATAGTACATATTCAATCAGAAGGACTTGAACTTGAAATAGAGGAGGTAGATTGAGCTTCTATAGGATTATAATATGACTATGTTATCTGTGCATTTATTATAGGATTACAGTTGTTAAGTTGGTCAACTGAGATTGGTTAGTATGGAAAGAGGATGACATTTTGTTTATCGAAATCAGAATCTCTACTAAGTCTTTTTGGAGTGGATATATAGCACGAATGACTATGATACAACAATTATGGTAGTGTCTATGTCTATTTGGATAGGGTTATGGGTTGTGTTATTTCCGCTATCCATCTAATCTTTGGAAGAAGGTATGCGGCTTTGTAAGAGATAAAACCAATTTGTTTGTACTATAGCTATTCGATGAGACCAAAAAAAGAGGTGGACTATTCGATCACAAACTTCTTGGAGGGTATAATGCATTCTAGCGGTGAAACTAGTGGATCATTTGTTATGGTAATGATAATACACAAGGGTGGAGGTATTGGAGTTTGACGTTATCATCACATTTAGGGAGAACTAATTGGTTGTTACTATGGATGCTTGAGTTAGGAGTCCGTCATAAAAAATGTCATTGTGGTGAATCTTGGAATGGGCATTAATAGTTTTAAGTGTGGATTTTCTCTCAGAGATATATATAGGGACTGATGACTTCATTGTGAGCCAAAAGAGATGCATTGATATTGAGATCACACGCATATGGACTGATGAGGCTTCGACAAGTTCACTTGTAAGGATGTAATTGGGAATGTTAGTAATGTAATGACCTCATTGGTCATTTTTGGCCTTACCTTTGAAAATTACTATTTTACTCTTTCATAAGATATTTTGGGCCTATTTTGATCTATTTGTATGGTTAGAATTGAAATCTTGAGTTTTAAAAAGTTGAAAGTATGAAAAAGTGTGTTTTTGTGTCATTTTGAGTTTTGAGTATCAGATCGGTAATCCATCGATTCCATTAGCTCTGGAACGTTTAAACTGAACTATAGGAAGTAACAAAAATGAATTCGGTGGTAAAATGAAGCTTTTAGGCCCAAACTTGTTATTTTAGTCATTTTTGGAACCAAAGTTTGACTTTGGTCAACATTCGGAGGTTGGAATCTTGAATTGAAATTCTAACAGTTCCAGTAGTTTTGCATGGTGAAACTAACACTAGAAATGGTCTCGTAATAATTTTTGAAGTTACTGAGGGCACTTTAGTCATTTTGAGTTTTTAAACTAGTTTTATCGACTTGCATTGGTAAATGTGGCAAGGAGGCCATGAAACTGTTTGGGATTGATGATTCCATTGAGTCCAGAGTGCTATATTTGGTATGGCTACACATTTGTCTTGTGAAATTCTAAGTTCAAATGAGTTTCAGGGGTCTATTCTGAGTAGGGAATTGGACTTGGCATTACTAGTTTTGTTGATATCTTGTGCAGGTACCCCCAGGCCTCCGCGTTTGCGCCTCTCTCGAGCTATCATGGAGGATCAGACCCTTTGACCTCTACATTCGCGGATGTAGGCCCGCATTTTGGGGAGGGTTGGCTTTTTTGACCCCTACGTTTGCAGCTCCATGTCCGCGATCACGAAGTAGTTTTTATACCTAGACAGTTTTAAACTCATAAAATACCATTTTAATCTATTTCTGAACTTCCAAGCTTTTTGGTGTGATTTTGAAGAAAGGTTTTTGAAGATTTTTGTTGGGTAAACATTTCTAATAGTAAACTATTGATTTTCGATGAGTTTTATCTTGATTTTGTCTTTGATTTCATGAAATTGAACACCAAAAATTAGGGATTTTTCGAATATGTTTTTCAAACATTAATTATTGATTTCTCATCCAATTTAAGCTTGATTTTAATGGGATGTTCACTTATGAACTCCATTTATTGTATAGAACTTGGTTTTAAAGTTATTTTTTAGATTTGGTAACTCTGGATTTTAGTCCTAAATTTGACCATTTTACCCCTAAGCCTTATATATATCAATATTAGTATCAAATGCTTCTCTTAATGAGTAGTATTTATTATTAATAGTGATTGATAGATCCAGGAATCATTTGGAGACTTGATTTGATTAAAGGATTTTCCTAGTGTGATTTCGACATCGACATAGATTCGACTAACCTTTTTGGACTGTATTTGATTTATTGATCATCTTCATATGATAGCTATGAGTTAGACTGCTAATTGTGTAACTGAGTTGATGTGTTAGGAAGATTGTGGAAAAAAGATTCTGGTAAAGTCGAATTATAATATAATTTTGGTCCTATAGATGATTTAAGATGAAAAATGATGGAATGATGATGACCTGAGATCAAATGTGACTAAATGAGACATATGAGACTATTTGAGATGAGTTAGGTCTGGTAATATTGATATAATTGAACTATAGGGACGAGTAAGGTCCAGTATTATTGATATTCTTGTATCCTTGGGACGATTAAGGTCTGATACTATTGACACTCGTGACTATTGATATAATTATGATGATCTAAAATACGATGAGGGTTTTGGCTTTGGCTATGACAATAATACTCCTTCAGTACTATGAGTTTCATATATCAGTATTCCTGTTTGAATGCTATTCGACAAGTTTATATACGTATTTGGGTTGCACTATTGATTTACATCTATGTTTGTGTCATGCCCCAGGAGGGTATCCTTGACGAGATTGATACTCAGAGTCTATTGCTAGCCTCAAAGTGAACCACTTGGCCTCTAATAGTGGAGAACATTAATGAATAAGAATACTTAAAGAAAAGAAATGATAAATGATAAATAAAGGCTAAAGGCCAAATAATCTATCCATCAAGGGAGTAAGACTAGTATGAAAGAAACTAGTCAAAAGTATAATCCAGTCATAACTCAACAATCTAGTCTATGAAGCCTCTAAAACATCTAACTAAATGGTGTCAATAAAAGACGCATGACTACCTATAAATATGATAAAATAAGTCTAAACTCAAAGCTAGAACGAAAACATGATGTCCTCTGAGAGTAGGGGCGAGGGGGAAGGGCTCACCAATCAGTTGAAAGCAACTAAGTCTTCAACGGGGCGCATGTTGATGACCGCTAGTACCTGTCTCTACTTCATGAAAAGATGTAGGCCCAAATGGATGTCAGTACATTGGAATTTATGAGTATGTAAAATGGCAGAATCAAATATGTATAGAAAGAATAATATCAACTCAAATAGTTCAACTCAAGAAGTAGGAAACTCAAACATCTCGTCAAGAGTCTAAAATAAGGAGGCAATTTTGCCAATGACCACTCATCTACCATCTATGTCCAATCACATCAGAGTACTATCAAGGCCTATTTGGAAGTTTCTCTAATCGACAACCATCACCTATGAGGCAATGATGATACAACAAAGTGATGTCATTGCCACATCCATCCCATACCTTTCCAGGGTAAGGGACATCCCATCAGTGGATCCAAAATTAGTAACATTAAGTCCTCTTATTGAGACAATAGGAAACATCTCCTACGCTGGCTACATAGTTATAGAGTTTGAGTTGGACTTATTCTTACTCAATCCAGTGCTTAATACTCCTCCCAAGACTCAACATGCTCATAAGACATCAACTCTATGGTTAACTCATTCATCTAGTTTACTTGGACATTTGTCAACTCAATACATCATATCAACTATCAACTCCTTGGTTACATTCTTTTAAAGTTTAGCTCTTGACTCATAAAGACTTTATCATGCATCATTCTAACCCATCCTAAAAAGTAGAGTTAAGGAATTTAGGGACTCCATAGACTATTTAGGCTCAAATTATACTCATGCATACCTACTTAAGTGAAATATGTAAAAATAACAAGAATTCCTGCTAGGATTCATATAGTAAGGCAAAATCATCTGTTGTCAAGTATTAAATTCATAAAAATGGTAATTCATGGAAGATCATATAGGAATACATTAGGATTTTAGAGAACAAGAAAAATTCACGGGAGACTCAATTCATTCGGCACTGTATCAATTCGTGTTATGGGGTACATAGAAGAACATAAACCATATTTTAGTTATCCTTACATGCCTAGAAATTTTGAGTCTTGGAACAGCTTGGAACAACACACAAGATTATCTTCAAAACCAAGCCTTTTACTCCCTTGAAACCATGCTCTAATTTAGAGAAGGTTTTTTTAGCATGAAAAGGTTGAATTGATATGTTTAGGAATTTATTTAGGTGTAAAAACATCAGGTTTAGGGTTTGAAAGGGTGGGAAAGGACCAAAATAGCATTTCTTAAAAAGCTATCAAAGTCATCCATAGGCCCACTTACGACCCATAGGAATGTATCTGTAAACTTTTAGGCAAAATTTTGGAGTCTCTGGATCGATTCCATGAACCTAATCTATGGCCCCTAGAAGCATCTATGTCCCAAAGATAGGTCTATCAAATCTGGCACCATTTGGGCCTGCATCTTTTCATGATGTGCCTTCCCCTACTTTTAGAGGATATCATGTTCTTTTCTAGCTTTAATATTAAAATTATTTTATTCTATTTAGAGGTAGCCATGGGTTTGTCATTGGCACCATTTGGTCAGATATTTTAGAGATTTCATAGACTAGACTGTTGAGTTATGATTGGATGTTATTATTGACTTGTTTCTTTCACACTAGTCCTACTTAGTTGATGGATAGACTATTTTGCCTTTGGCCTTTGATTTTCATTTTATCATTATCTTTCATTTAAGCATTCTTATTCATTGATTTCTTCCACTATTAGAATGTGATTTAACGTACGTCATGAGGCTGAATGATTTACTTAGGGACTAGCAATAGTCTTTGAGTGCCTGCCATGCAATGATATCCTCTAGGGGCATGACAAACTTTATATAAGAGCACAGAGTTCAAGAATCCTAGGGAGCCTATGAAGCCGTGTCTAGTAAAGTCATATTTATAGGTGTGTTTTTCACCACACTTTATAAGAAGGAGGCTATGGGACATTAGGAATTGTTACACTTTCTTGTATTCTGAGTTCATGCGATAGATTTTAACTCTATTAAAGTATTTATCTAATTTGTATTATGCGCTTGCAGGTTATGCCTCTTAAGTGTACCTCCACCCAAAGAGATGCTTCAACTCGCAACACTGAGAATACATGGAATGTTAGAATTAGACACATATATGCATGCTTTAAACAATATTTTCTTTTTTTGATATAGCTAAGAGCATACATAACTTCGTCTTTTTCTCCCTCATTCTTGGTTAATTTTATTGATGAGATGTAGAATGTGATGGAGATTGAGGAAGTTGAACTTGCTTCTTATCAACTCAAGGATGTGGAAAATGTCTGGTACAATCAACAAAAAGTCAGGGTGACCATGTTGAGCCTACCAAAGTCATCCTTTGTTGATCAATTTTTTCCACTAGAGTTGAGGGAAGCGAAGGTTAAGGAGTTTTTCAACTTGAAGTAGGAGGGGATGACTATCAAAGAATATAGCCTTAAGTTCATACAGCTATCCAGGTATGCTCAAGAGATAATCCTAGACATGAGATCTAGAATGAGAAAGTTCATACTTAGCTTGGATAAACATATGAAAAATAAGTGCAAAGTGACATTATTGATTCCAGATATAGACATCTCTAGGCTTATAGTCTATGCATAACACCTTAAGGAGGATAAGAAGAGGGAAAGGGAGGCCTACTTGAGTAAAAAGGCAAAGTCAGCAGGGTATGAGCCTAGCCAGCATAAGCAAGGTAAGGGGGAGAAGTCCTATTTTTTAGAAAAGGTCTTTGAACTATGCACCTTCTTCAGAAAGTGCACCAATTCTGAGTAACATGTATGATCAAAAGTCTTAGAGCTATCAGAATTCTAGAGCTCAGGGCTCTTAATCCCAAGCTATATGACTCGAGGTTCGAGGGGGAGACCACTATGTGACAAGTATGGTAAACTCCATCTAGGTGAGTATGGTGAGGGCATAAATGCTTGCTATAGGTGTGTATAGACTGGTCACTTCCAGAATGAGTGCCCAATAAGGAGGAGGGGTGATGGAGGTAATAAAGGTACAACACCACAGAGAGGTGCCACAACTAATAAGGGGGGAGGGGAAGGAGGTGTACAAACCATCCGTATGTGGTATGACATCGATAGGATCAGGAAGTTGCACCAGATGTTGTCATGGGTATGCTTCAAGTCTTTTCATATGATGTGTACACATTTCTTGGAACAAGTTCCACTTTATCATTTGTAACTCCATATGTGGCTAGTAAGTTTGAGATCCTTCCTGCATATCTTCTTGAGCCTTTTAGTGTTTATACTCTTGTTGTTGAATCTATCCTAGCTAAAAGGGTATATAGTGATTGCGCGGTGTCTATCTATCATAGAGATACTTTGGAAGACTTAGTTGAGTCAGAGATGATTGACTTTGATGTAATTCTTTACGTGAACTAGCTTCAGGCCTCTTATGCCTCTATCAATTGTAGAACCCGGACGGTCAAATTGCAATTCTCGAATGAACTTGATATAAAGTGGGAGGGTAATGCTATAGTGCCTAAGGGTAAGTTTATTTCCTACCTTAGGGCTAGAAAATTAATCTCCAAAGGATGCATCTATCACCTCGTGCAAGTTAAAACTGTTGATGTAGAGTCTCCACCTTTTGAGTCATTTACAATTGTCAATGAGTTCCCTGATGATTTGCCTGGAGTTACTTCTGATAGGGGGATCGACTTTGGGATTGATATTCTCCCCGATACCCAGCCTATCTCTATTTCGCCATATAAAATGACTCTTGCCAAGTTGAAAGAACTAAAAGAGCAGTTAAAATAGAGTGCATTGGCCAAGATCAGCCATGTCATATTTTTGAAATATTGAAATTCTCATTCCGTTCTCCTTTGAAATAGAGTGCATTGGCCAAGATTAGCCTTGTCATATTGTTCACTGCATCATGTGGAAGAATCTCTTGGATGAGATCATTTGTCTTCGTTTTAGTCCACTGATTGACTTGATCGGCAATCTCACCAACCATGATCAAATTCGCAAGACATACATGAAATGTTAGAATTAGACACATGTATGCATGCTTCAAACAATAATTTCTTTTTTTGATATAGCCAAGAGCATATATAACTTTTTTTTCCCCTCTCATTCTTGCTTGCTTAGAAAATTCAACTTTTTATTCCTTTTAACTGAACAAATGCTAATATGAACAATATCGAACATTGACATCTTTTAGTTTATACTACTTGAGGATAGAATCATCAAAGGGGACCTCTGTCCTAATTGTGTGACTATTTTTGCTCTTTCAAAGCTAGATTCATCAAGAAATTAAACATGTAATCGACTATTTTTCAATTTCATATTAGTAGTTGCAGTTATTTGTAATCATATCAGATGACAGTATTTGGAGTCTTATGATGGCAGTAGTATATAGGGTTATGATAGTTTTAAAACCAATTGTAGTCAGTCAATATGAAAAACAAATACTCGTTCTGTGTTGATTTTAATGAAGTTTAAGAATGTAAATAAAAAATAAACCTTTGAATCTTGCAATCTTAACGTTGCTTTTTAAATGACAATAACACTCAACACACTAAAAATTGGATGGCCCATGACTCGTCAAATTAAATATCTTTGAATTATCTTTCAAACACCACCAATTTTGCCCCATTCAGAGTTTAGAGTAAAATATTATGACTATTTTACAACAGACTACTAGAGCAAAGTTGGTTGACTATTTTACGACAGACTGCTAGAGCAAAGTTGGTTCAACAATCCTAAATTATGGGTAGTAGATTGAACTATGAGCCCATATTTTCAGCTCGTGGATTGACTTTTTATAGTCAAATTTTGGGTCCCAAACTCTATGGACCGAACTACGGTCTGTAGATTGGGCCCATCGTTTGAGTTCCAAATTACGGTCTGTAGATTGGGCCCATCGTTTGAGTTCCAAAATGCCAAAGATATATAATTAGTTAAGTGTAATTCTCTATTTTGCTACTAATATACTCAAATCATGTTATGTATTTTTTTCCTTCTAATGCAATAAAATCTCTGTATCTACAATCACAGAAAAGCAGAAATGGCTAGTTAACAACCAATGCAACCTACCTTATTGAATATACAAAAGTATAATGTGGACCGGTACATTTTCATCCTTGTTTTTCTCGTTTTGTCAAAAGGCATTTAGGTAATAACTCAATTCCCATTTAAAAGTGAAAACCTTCATCCTTAGCCATTCTTCAACTCTAAGACACTCAAAGACCCTCTCAAAACCTCTCCAAAACTTTATCAAATCCCTCATTCAAATTCAAGGATCTCAAGAACACATTTGGAATTTCAAGAACACTAGTCAAGCTTCAAGTCTTTCCCAAATCTTTCTTCAAGAATTTCAATGTTTAAGGTATGTGGGTTTCATTCATGGGTTCCTTCCACCCATGAAGCCAAACCTTCCCTCCTTATCAAATTCCATGATTTTAATGTTGAATACTTTATGGATAAACTTTATTACACATTATATGTATGATTGGAGTTTGATTCTTCAAGTATTGAATAAGTACGCATGAATGTCTATTAAAGCTAATTTCCATAAGTTGATTTATGCTTGTTGAGACTGTACATGACATGAATTATGAGACTATGAACATTAGTAAGTCTTTTAGGTGGATTTCATGACACCCAAAAGTAAGGGTTTTACTACTATATTGGTGGGTTGATTGGGATGTACTTCAAATGAATTGATATTTACCCCACTCATGTCTTACGTTCTTGAATTGCATGATTTCAAGCTTATTTGTTCATTACCCACCACATTTTGACTAAAGTAGTTGATAAGGGTTTATGTTGATGAAAGTCTTATTATGAGACATGGGAATTGTAAGCATTATATGTCTTAAAGGGATATTAAGCATGCTATGAGCTCGTAAGAATGTTACAAGTATATGACTATTATGAAGCCTTTCTTGATACTTTGATGGGATGGTTTGATGAGCTATTCTTGTATTACCTATCGAAAATGCTATGCCGTAAGGTGGAATAATTCACAACCGTAACCAAAAAGATTATATCGTAAGGTAAGGCTCTCCTACCGAAAAGATTGTATCGTAAGGTAAGGAGATCTTTTAATTCCTGCCAAAAAGATGATATCATAAGGTAAGGGACATCTTATAAGCTGAAGAGACATAGTTTTGATCGTAAGGTAAGGAGATCTTTTAATTCCTGCCAAAAAGATGATATCATAAGGTAAGGGACATCTTATATTGCCTACCGAAGAGGTTATGTCGTAAGGTAGGGATATTGATGACACTCTTCAAAAAAAGGTTATACCATAAGCCAAGTGGATGGTTTATTAGGCCATTCTCATGTATGTTTGTGTAAGGCATCGAGCATATATTTCATATTGAGCTTATACCCATTGTTTGTGATCATGTGTCTTGCTTATTATAGCTTATATCCTTTGTTGCATTGCACCCCGTATACTTAATACATTCCAAGTACTAATGCATATACTATGCCTACATGATGTCACCGTGTAAGAAGCGAAGCTCGTATTGATTATCCTCCTCTACATTACTAGTCAAATCGTTGAAGATAGTTGTTGGTGAGTCCTCCCATCCGGGGACAATATCTATTTACTTTCATGCCTATGTTAAGACTTTATCTTATATTTTGGACACTTATCTATAAGGTTGAGCCCGGGAGATGTCTTGGACCCTGCCCCATCTACTAGTAGAGGTGTTGTTGGATATTAAGATATTTCATATTACTGAGCTTGATTCCTTTATGGCATTGTATTATGAAAGACTCCTTTGATCCTGCATCCCTGATGATATACTATTACTTGTTGTATCTTATTTTGCTTTCGCAACAAAGGATGTGTATGTGATATGCTAAGAGGCTTGTTTGGGGTTCTTTTGGGTTTCCTATTTGCCGTGTCATATCTAAGCCCTAGGCTTGGATCGTGATAGTAACTAACCCTATAAATAGATTCGCTGTAATTTTTAGAGCTTTTGTGAATATTTTGAGATTTTAAGTGAGAAACTAGTTTAATTGCTCTTTCTCAGGTTGTGGACCAAGGAAGACTCGAATTCAAAATTTGACAGTTCCATTAAATTAGGAACATTATTTCTGGTAGGAATCCCAATTTAGTTTGTGATCACAACGTTCTGAATGAATTCTAAAAGTCCATTTCATGCTTTTTATCAAGTTGTGTATTGTTGGTGCATGTCCCAGTGCTCTTTGTATTCTCGGGTTTGAAACCACGTTCGCGGAGGTATGTGCACATTATCCTTTGCATTCACGGTTTTCAATGCCGCATTAGCAAAGTGCATTACAGTGAACCTCCCTATTTGCAGAGGGTTAGTCCCTCTTAATCTTCACTTTCGCAGGCCTTGATCAGTGTTCGCGGAGCTTTGTGTGTGACTAAATATGTCTATCTTTTAAAGTCAATTTTTAAAACATTTCTTCCATTTTTGACAGTCCAAGCTTCATTCTATAGAGCATTTTCAAGGCTTTTGAAGACAAATTGATTGCATAGCTAATTTCTAACCTATTCCAATTATTTCTATTGACTAATTAATGTTGTTAACTTATAATTTTAGGATTTCAATGGTTAAATTTGGGTATTTTTGGGACTTTAATTGATGATTCCTCTCTCCTATTAACTCCATTTTTGAATTGGTTTTCACTGTTCAAACCCTTATTACGAGGAGGATGCTTTTATATATTAATTTTTTGATTCTAGCTACTTTTATTTACATGAGATCTTTTACCATTTTGTCCCTTTTTTTTAAGTGGACTTCTAACCTTTTGTTTAGTATGATTGAGCCTTGTATGCTCCTATATGTATAGATTTGAGCGCTTTGGGGTAGAATTGGATAAATATAAGCTTGATTATGATATTTCGAATTGAATATTTAGTCATATGGTGGTATCTTGACTACTGAATCAATTGTGGATGCGAAATATATGGGAATTTGTGAATCATTTGATGTTGATATCTAGATGGTTCTTATTTTGAGATGTGAATGTTATTGAGACTGTGATTATATTTAGGTATTGATTCATATGGACATCTTGAATATTTTATTGATACGATTTGATTATTATGCCATCTATATATATATGTTTACTTGATGATCCATTGAAAATGAAAAGCTGAAGAGACATAGTTTTGGCTAGTGAAAAGAAATGAAAGAAAAGAGATGAAAAGTCAAAGAGAAATAGTTCCGGCTAGATATGAAAAAAAGTGCTGATGGAAAATGGTTCTGGTGGATGCATGGTCCATGTATGGCCCCCATTGGTTCCAATTGAGGCATGATTAAGATTTAACGTACTTGTATCGTAGGACAGACATGTATAATGATTATTTGACATTTGTATCGTATTATTTATATCTCATGGCATTTCACTCCATCTCATATTACTCTGGCTTGCTATTATTATATGAAATACTTACGAGACTGTATATCCATTGTACTATCTGACTTGTTTATAGTTGGATCCCTTTGAGATTATGTTATGTGATGAGCATATCCATATCCCTATGATTTATCTATGTTGTATAAATTGTGCTTGGACTTTTCTGACTGCAGGTTTGTAGTTCAGCAATATGTGCTTGAGTGTTAAGAAGTACTTATGATCTACATTGATTTACTTTAGGTTAGTTTCATTTGATGAGTACCTTATTGTTTGGTGCTCACCCCTTGCTACATTTTTATGGGTTTCGAGTCTGATCCCTCTTGTTAGACTTTCTTATTTTGCGATCGAGCTTTCAGATTATTTATGAGGTAATTGCTTATGTCTTCAACGGACCATCGAGGATCCTATTATTATGTTATGTTCTACTTGAGAACCAAACATTTGAGACTTGTATATCTTTGACTATTCTGTATTTAAAGGCTTGTACATATGATACTAGTCTTGGGAAGGTGTTAGTTTTGATTTAGAATGTTCAATCTATCCTATTTAGACTGTTTATGTTCCGCTATTATTATTATGTTAAGTAATTAGTCTTGGGCTAACTCGCCTTGGTAGGTTAGGTAAGTGCCATCATGCTCGATTTTCAGGTTGTGACAATTAGGTATTAGAGCTTCAGGTCCATAGGTCTCACATGTGTACAAGCCCAGTCTAGTAGTATCATAAGGATCAATGCGGGGATGTCCATTTTTTATCCTTGAAAGGCTACAAAAACTGTTATGAAATTCCCTCTTGTTCTTTCAATTCATATCGTGTGTGGTTGTTGTGGGGCTTCTTGATATTATGTGGTTTAAAAAAGGTAATAGACTTAAAATATTAATGTATGGTCAGCCTTGGATTGTCCTATAATTCAAAAAGATTTGTGTGTGGTTTAGGTCTGACAAGGTATGTCAAAGGTAAAGTATCGGGAGGTGAAACTAAATTGAAGGAGCAACTCCAAGATCTCTTGAGTAAGGGGGTTCATATGCCCTAGTATGTCTCTATGGGGTACCCCTATTTTGTTCTTGAAGAAAAAGGAAAACACTATAAAGATATCTATTGACTATAGATAGTTGGACACAGTGATAGTCTAGAACAAGTATCCCCTCACTAGATTTTATGATCTATTCGATGAGCTTTAGCATGCAGCTGTGTTTTCCAAGAATGACCTGATATTTAGATATCCTCAGTTAAAGATATGAGCTTCTAGCATTCCTAAGACAACTTTCTAGACACGATATGGCACTATGAGTTCCTTACGATGTCATTTGGACTAATTAATGCCCCAGCCGCATTAATGGAGTTGAGGAATGGTGTATTTTGACCATATTTGGATTCTTTTGTTTTGTCTTCATCGATGATATATTGGTCTTTATCGAGGATTGTACTTTAGTGGTTTTGAGAGGAGAGATTATATGCCAAGTTTTCCAAGTGTGAGTTTTGGTTGAGTTCGGTGGCATTTCTAGGTCATGTTGTATTTATAAAGGGTATTCGAGTTGATCCAGTGAAGATTGAGGCAGTTCAAGGTTGGACTAGACCTACTATCACTGAAATTTGTAGTTTTATAGGGCTAGCTGGTTATTACAAGTGATTTGTTCAGGGCTTTTCTTCTACAACAGCCCCATTGACTAGGCTCACTCAGGAGAATGCTCCATTTTTGTGGTCCAATGAGCATGAGAAGAGCTTCCGAAAGCTTAAATATTTGTTGACTACAACTCCTATTTTGATATTGCCAGAGGAGGGTGTTGATTTCATAATCTATTGTGATGCATCTAGGGTTTGTTTGGGTGGAGTCTTTATGGAAAAGGGAAAGGCGACAGCTTATACATCTATACAGTTGAAGGCTCATGAGAAGAACAACTCCACCCATGACTTAGAGTTGACGGCGGTTGCATTTGTATTAAAATTGCGGAGACACTATCTTTATGGGGTTCATGGTGACATTATCACCGATCATTGTAGCCTATAGTACATATTCAATCAAAAGGACTTGAACTTGAAATAGAGGAGGTGGATTGATGTCACCCCCCGAACCTAGGGCCTAGACGTGATCGGCGAATGGGGACCCCGAAGGAACCCCAAACAAGCCTCATAGTATATCATTACACATCCTTGGTCACTGAAGCAATTAAAATGACAATAAGAGATAAGCATAAACAAGGGGAATCAGGTCTAAGGTAAAGAGTTAAACACTTGAATAACATTAATGAGTCAAAGCTCAAGCGTAATATATAATTTGTCCAACAACACCTCTAGACATAAAACTTACTGGGGGCCAAGACAAACAATTGGGCTCACCCTCATAGTCATAAGTATTCCAAAATATACAAGATGTACTCTGAACATAAGCATGAAAGAAGATAGATATTGTCCTCGAACATGATGACTCACCAAAAGCTAACTTGAACAATCCATCTAGCCACGAGGAGAATCAATAGGAGCTCCGATTCCCACCAGGGGCCAAAACTAGCCAAGTGGAGGATGATCGTGAGGAGCTCCAATTCCTACATGGTAACATCATGTAGGCATAGAGTATGTGTTAGTATGTTTGAATGTACTAAGTATGCGGGGTGCAATGCATGTAACTTACCAAAGCCTGCATATCAACGTTAGTTGACAAGGCACATAATATAGAAAGATTTGAATATTGCAGAATGTAATATACGAGATTGCTATTAAGTCATGATGCATGAAATGCAAATGATGTTCTTATATATATTGGGGATGTGACTTCAACCGATATAAGTAAGACCAAGCGGCTATTATTTGGAATCTGGGTGAGATCCCCTCATCGGTAAGGAGGTGATCTACTTTCCAAGGGTAGACCATGCTTCACCTTAGGGGACAACTCCCTCTTCGTGTGACGTAACCTTCCTTACGGGACAACTCCCTCTTTGGATAGGATTTTCACAAAATCGCAATTCAAATCATTTCTTCTCCTTACAGGACAACTCCCTCTTTGGATCGGAAACCTATGCTAGGCACATAGTTCAAGCAAAGGGAGAGGGCCCTTGGGGATAGCCCTAACGCCCCCAATCTATCGGTTCTAAGTCGTCATCCCACAAGAATAGGTATACATATACATATATATATACACATACTTTCAAACGTCATAAATCATTTTCGAAACCATTTCAATTCATTCTTAGGCTTAAAGGCTAAAACATAATTTCATAGTCTTTATACTCATGCATCGGAATAGCTCATTTATATACAAAATGGTGCAAGCACCCGAAATGCTGAATGAGCCAAAATCAAAGAAATATATGTGATCACAATATTGCCATAACCAACATTTTATCAAAACTCATGTCATAGGACATAATTGGGATTAACTTGTAACATAATTTCTCAAAATGATCCATGTACATGAATGCATATGCTATGGACAATGAGAGAATGGCATGGGTAATTAGGATTCATTCTAAAATTAACAATATCATATGAAATTCAATCGAACACATAATTAAATCCACATTTAAATTCATATTGTAATCATCCATGCATTTCGAAGTCTTAAAGGGGACATTCATACTTGAAATTCCATAAACCCCAAAGAAAATCCTCATGTAATAGTTTAAATGACATTAAAATCATCAAATAGCCACTACCCATGCATAGTTAGTATTTTAGGTTTCATAATCTTCAAAACGCCGAATTTAAAGTAACTAGAAATCCATGAGATTGCTTAAAGGTAATTTTGGGTCTCCTTGATTGATGGGAAGTCAAGGATCAACCTACATACCTTAGACTTTAAGTTCCTTGAAATTGAGTTTGGGAAGAATGGAAGCTTGGAAGTGGGTCTTGGAATCCAAACTTGTTCTTGGGTTTCCTTGAAATTGAATTGGAGTTTGGTGGAGGCTTTTGAGAGGATTTGGGAGTGTGATTGAGATGAGAGTGGTGATTTTTATCCTTTTGAACATTGTTTAGGTCTTTTCGGAATGTTAATATAGCATTGGAAGTCTAAAAAGGGCATTAGAGTAATTAGCATTTACGAAAATGTCATTAGTGAATGGATGGAATATTTGGCAAAATGTTGCCCCATGGAAGGTCCCATGGGTCATATGACGTAAATCATTTTTGAAACTATCTCAATGCATTCCTAGGCTTAAAGGCCAAAACATAATATGTCATGCGAGTAGCCCAAAGTACAAGACCCTCAATCAAACAAACTAAGGTACTTGGTCTAACAATTGAAGTTGGAAATCGATTGGAAAAAGATGTCTTGTCGTGACCATGGAGGCCTCCACGGTTCGTGTGGAGCCTCAGGGCTCGTGTGGAGGCTCGTTGCACCATACTTGGTGGTGTAAAATGTTGGCTAGGCTCTATGGCAATGATCATGGGTCTTGCACTATGCCATGGGTCGTGGTGAGAGGTGTGGCACAACACTTAGCAAGAAAACTCCCCCAAACGCCCACTATTCCTCTCTTGTACTCACCCCACAACCAGCCATGCGGCCTGTGCCACAGGTCGTGCCCTATGCCTAAGGCCAAAAATGTCATTTTCCAACTCAAGACACCTCACATGGTCCGTACAAGACACCACTTCCCGTATAGGTGCCTATGCAGCTTTACTGCACGGGAGGCTCTCATGAAAACGGTCATAATGCCTTCATCCAACATTGGAATGAGGTAAAACCAAGTGTGTTACAAAGCTAACTCAAAGGATTTCATTTAACTTGTTGTGGGCCACCCAGTTCCAAATGTGCTAAGAGTTATGATTGTTTAAAGTTGACCCTTCTACCGGTACTTGTGTCGAACTTAGCCAACGAAAATCCTTTTGAACTTGGCTTGTCATAGGGGTCCATGATAGCCTTAAATGACATATATATGATTGGAAATTCTGGGTCCTTACATCATCTCCCTCTTGGGAACATTCGTCCTCAAATGTGGAAGAACAAAGCTTGAAAGACTTGACTTAGAACATGAAACCTCCAACCATGTGATCAATGCATAGTTTACTACTTGAAGATCATAAAGTAGTTAATTGAAGATCATAAAGTAGTTAAACTTCTGCCAAAAATGTATTCAATTTATTTCAAACATAATGTAAATCATTTCAATGCACATGCAAGCATGTCATGCCATGAGACTCAAGAAGCGAAAGGGTCGGGATCACTTGGGAAAAGATGGAACCTAGTGCCCTATGCTTAGGTAGATTGGAAAAGATAGGGATGTCGCCTTATTAAGATTGCTTCGGCATCTCCGATGCTACTTTCAACTTGTCATTTTCCCCAATGGGTCTTGACGAATGCTTTACCCTTATCAATCATCTTTTCCACCCTTTCCATCTAATACCTCCACCGGGACCTTCTTCTAAGTCAACTTATCCTCCAAAACACCCACCACCTCAAAGAGTTCTATAGCACTGGAGTTACCAACATATCCCCTTAACCTAGAAGTACGAAGAACCGGACAAATCACTCCCCTATATAGGAAGTTCCCATACTTATGCAATCTTACCAACCTCCATCTACATTTTGTAAGAACTCACAACCCTAAACTCAATTTTCAACCTTAAACACGCTAAGTCCACTTGGTACCCTAAACCACCATCTCCCCCTTGGGAGACAACCTCCACTCTACCATCTTTTCACCCAAAACTTCCAACTCTAATAGGGAAGAATCAAGGCCTTGCTTAAACTAGACCTCAGCAACCAAAGAAGAGTTGGAACCACTAAGCACAGTATACTACCATTCTCAACTTTCCTCAACCTATCTTCCAATCTAACCAACCGATGGATCCCACTAGTCACCTCTTTATCGACATTATCCACATATGCTAGGCTACCCCTAGACACCCCACTTAGAGCATCAACCATAACATTAGCCTCAATGGGAAAATGTCGCACACTCATATCACAATCCTTAAGGAGTTCTAATTAACCACCTTCTTGTTATCCTTAACTCACACCTAACATATTTTGCAAACAACCTCTCATCTCTCAAGACTCGCAACACTACCCCCAAGTGATTCAAAAGCTCTAATAATTCAATACTCCATTGGTAGAGGCCACCACAAACATACCAAGTAGCGTTTTAAGACACTATTCATGAAACCCATAAACACAACCGGTGCATAAGCCTACGAAACATCACTACCAATATTCAAAATGCTCATTCCTAGTCTGAAAGGACACTTAGGGATATCACGTACCCTTATCCACACTTAGGAATGAAACGAGAACCTCAAATCAACCTTAGAGAAGTCAGTAATATATTGTAGTTGAACAAATTGATAGACTATCCCTACCCATCATATTAAAACCTTACAGCTTCTACACTCATTAGAAACATGTCATGCAAGTAGCCCAAACTACAAGACCCTCAATCAAACAAACTAAGTCTAACCAAGATCACAAGACAAGACCTAACACAATACAAACCCATATCAACACCTATGAACCTCCTAGAAACCATATACTTAACAAAAATTATAGACACCTGAGGTTCACATAACAACTTGGACACAAAAGAATAGAGAATAAGTAGTGGCACACCGGGAATACCAATGTATGCACATCAAAGCCAAGGAAACTTCAACTTACTGGTAATAGCATCGAGCACCTCATTCCCTCCTTGAGCCACTTGATCAACATGACCATCTCAATCCAAAGGTCGACCACCCTTACACTTCCTTAGAACATATAGATAATCAACTAACATGTAACCCACTTTACTACATCCATAACAAGCATTGGTCCTCCTCAAGCATGGACCACCATGGTTCTTTCCACACCCTCGACACTTGGGATTAGTCATCCCACTATCACCTCCTTCACATTCAGCAAGAGAACAACCACTAACTTTATGCTCAAATCCACCAACCATAACAAGCATTGGTTTTCTTCAAGCACGGGCCATCATGGCATCTACAATATTTTGGGCACCTAGCATAAGGCACCATACCACCCCTATCTCTCCCCTTGAAACCTTGGAACTTACCCTCAACATAGGCCCTCTTAGCCTCATTACCTCTCCTCTCACCACTAAAAGTCTCGGGAGGGTCCGAACTTTGGAACTTATCCTCAACACGGGCCCTCTTAGCCTCATTACCTCTCCTTTCGCCACTAGAAGTCTCGGGAACACCCACTTGTAAATTGAGTTGAGTTGCCAATGTTGTCACCGCTTTGGCCATTACCCATAGAGCAATACGAACCTCTGTATTCGATATATCGCCATCTTGAGTAGCTTGAGACATATACTGAAATGTAATGGTTAGGGATTAGTAATAAGCCCTAGGGGACTTAACTCTATCTCACGACATAGATCATGAAGAGGTGAAACATTTCCTAGGATGCCTCCTAGCCTCCTATTCATAGTTGTGGTGCACAAAACAACCATGAATAAGACTCTAATCGATGCAGTATGTTGGACTCTGAGGATCTAACAACCTAGTGCTCTGATACTATCTTTTTCACACCCGAACATAGGGCCTAGATGTGACTCGCAGATGGGGGGCCCGAAGGAACCTCAAACAAGCGTCATAGCATATCATTGCATATCCTTGGTCGCGGAAGCAATTATAATGACAATAAGAGATAACCATAAACAAGGGGAATCGGGTCTAAGGTAAAGAGTTAAACATTTGAATAATATAAATGAGTCAAAGCTCAAGCGTAATACATAACTTGTCCAACAACACCTCTAGATATATAACTTAGTGGGGGCCAAGACAAACAACTGGGCTCACCTTTATAGTCATAAGTATTCAAAAATGTACAAGATGTAGTTTGAACATAAGCATGTATGAAGATAGATATTGTCCCCAGACATGAGGACTCACCAAAAGCTAACTTGAACAATTCGTCTTGCCACGACGAGAATCAATAGGAGCTCCAATTCATACATCGTAACATCATATAGGCATCGCACACGGCCTGTGGCACTAGTTTTGCCCCATGCCTTAGGCTTTAAATATCCTCTTCCAACTCAAGACACCTCACACGGTCCATACAAGACAACACTGCCCGTATAGGTGCCCGTGAAGCTTCACTACACGGGAGGGTCTCACGAAAATGATCATAACTCCATTATCTGACATCTAAATGAGGTGAAACTAGTGCATGATATGCAAATGATGTGCTTATATATATTGGGGATGTCATCTCAACAGACATAAGTAAGACCAAGCGGCAACTACTTGGAATTCCGATAAAATCCCCTCATCGATAAAGAGGTGATCTACTTTCCAAGGGTATACCATACTTTACCTTATGGGACAACTCCCTCTTTATATGAAGTAACCTTTCTTATGGGATAACTCTCTCATCGGATAGGATTTTTAACAAATCACAATTCAAATCACTCCTTCTCCTTACGGGACAAGCCCCTCTTTGGATCGGAAATTTATGCTAGGCACATAGTTCAAGGAAAGGGAGAGGGCCCTTGGGGATAGCCCTAACGCCCCTAATCCATCAGTGCTAAGTCGTCATCCCACAAGAATAGGTATACGTACACATACACACACACATATATATACACTTTAAAATGACGTAAATCATTTTTGAAACTATCTCAATGCATTCCTAGGCTTAAAGGCCAAAACATAATTTCATAGTATTTATACTCATGCATCGGAATATCCCATTCATATACAAAATGGTGCAAGCACCTAAAATACTCAAAGATCCAAAATCAAAGACATATATGTGATCACAATATTGTCATAACCAACATTTTATCAAAACACATGTCATAGAACATAATTGGGATTAACCCATAACATAATTTCTCAAAATAATCCATCTACATAAATGCATATGCTATGAACAATAAGAGATGACATAGGTAATTAGGATTCATTCTAAAATCAACAATATCATATGAAATTCAATCGAAAGCATAATTAAATCCACATGTAAATTCATATTGTAATCACCCATGCATTGAAGGTCTTAAAGGGGACATTCATACTTGAAATTCCATAAACCCAAAGAAAATCCCCATGTAATAGTTTAAATCACATTAAAATCATTAAATAGACACTACCCATGCATAATTAGTATTTTAGGACTCATAATCTTCAAAACCCCAATTTAAGGTAACTAGAAATCCATGAGATTACTTAAAAATAATTTGGGTCTCCTTGATTAGAAGGAAGTCAAGGATCAACCCACATACCTTAAACTTTAAGTTCCTTGAAATTGAGTTAAGAAAGAATGGAAGCTTGGAAGTGGGTCTTGGAATCCAAACTTGTTCTTAGGTTTTCTTGAAATTGAATTGGAGCTTAATGGAGGCTCTTGAGAGGATTTGGGAGGGTGATTGTGATGAGAGTAGTGAGTTTTATCCTTTGGAACATTGTTTAGGTCTTTTAGGAAGGTTATGATAGCATTGGAAGTCTAAAATGGCATTAGAGTAATTAGTATTTACGAAAATATCATTAGTAAATGGATGGAAAATTTGGCAAACTGGTGCCCCGTGGAAGGTCCTATGGGTCGTGTCGCACTCCATGGGTCATGTGGAGTTCCCATGACAAGGTACTTGGTCTGAAAATTGAAGTTGGAAATCGATTGGAAAAAGACGTCTCGTCGCGACCATGGAGGTCTCCACGGTTCTTGTGGAGCCTCACGACCTGTATGAAGGCTCGTGGCACCATACTTGGTTCTGGAAAATGTTTCCTAGGCTCCATAACAAGGATCACAGGTCATGTACCATGCCACGAGTCGTGGTGAGGGGCGTGGCACAACACTTAGCAAGAAAACTCCCCCAAACGCCCACTATTCCTCTATTGTACTCACCCCACGACCAGCCACATGGCCAGTGGCAAGCAACACAGCCTGTGGCAAGCCACACGGCCTGTGGCACTAGTTTTGCCCCATGCCTTAGGCTTTAAATATCCTCTTCCAACTCAAGACACCTCACACGGTCCATACAAGACAACACTGCCCGTATAGGTGCCCGTGAAGCTTCACTACACGGGAGGGTCTCACGAAAATGATCATAACTCCATTATCTGACATCTAAATGAGGTGAAACTAAGTTCGTTATGAATCTAACTCAAAGGTATTTCATTTGAAATGTCGTAGGCCACTCAGTTACAAGTGTGCTAAGAGTTATGCTTTTTAAAGTCGACCCTTCTACCAGTACTTGTGTTGAACTTAGCCAACTAAAATACTTTTGAACTTGGCTTGTCGTAGGGGCCCATGACAGCCTCAAATGACATATATAATCTTGGAGATTCTGGGTTCTTACAATTGAGCTTCTAAAGGATTATAATTTGACTATGTTATTGGTGCAATAATTATGGGATTACAGTTGTTAAGTTGGTCAAATGAGGGTTGATTAGTATGGATAGAGGATGACATTATGTTTATCAAAATCAAAACCTCTACTAAGTCATCTTAGAATTGACATATAGCATGAATGATTATGATACAACTGTTATGGTGGTGTCTATGTCTATTTGGATAGGTTTATGGGTTATGTTATTTTCACTATCCATCTAATCTGTGGAAGAAGGTATGCTGCTTGGTAAGAGATAAAACCAATTTGATTATGTATGAAAGTTATTCGATGAGACAAAAGAAAGAGGTAGACTACTCGAGCACAAACTTCTTGGAGGGTATAATGCATTCTAGTGGTGAATCAAGTGGATCTTTTGTTGTGGTATTAATAATACACAAGGATGGAGGTATTGGAGTTTGACATTATCTTCACATTTAGGGAGAACTAATTGGTTGTTACTATGGATGCTTGAGTTAGGAGTCAGCCATAAAAAATGTCATAGTGGTGAATCTTGGTATGGGCATTAATAGTTAAGTGTGGATTTTATCTTAGAGATATATATAGGGACTGATAACTTTGTTGTGAGCCAAAAGGGATGCATTGATATTGAGATCACAAGCATATGGACTAATGAGGCTTCGACAAGTTCACTTGTAAGGATGTAATTGGGAATGTTAGTAATGTAATGACCAGGTTGGTCATTTTTGGCCTTACCTATGAAAATTACTATTTTACTCTTTCGTAAGATGCTTTCGGTGTATTTTGATCTATATGTATGGTTAGAATTGGAATCCTGAGTTTTAAAAGTTGTAAACATGAATTTTGGCATATTTGGAAGCTTAAGTTATTGAAAAAATGAGTTTTTGTGTCATTCTAAGTTTTTAATGTCAGATCCATGATCCATTGATTCCATTAGCTCTGGAAGGTTTAAAATGAACTATAGGAAGTAACAAAAATGAATTCGGAGGTAAAATGAAGTTTTTAGGCCCAAACTTGTGATTTTAGTCACTTTTGGAACCAAAGTTTGACTTTGGTCAACATTCAGAGGTTGAAAGCTCGGATTGGAATTCAAATAGTTCTAGTAGTTTCGTATGGTGAAACTAACACTTGAAATGGTCTCATAATAATTCTTGAAGTTACTGAGGGTAGTCTTATCATTTTGAGTTTTAAAACTAGTTTATCGACTTGCACTGGTAACTGTGCCGAGGAGGCCATGAAACTATTTGCTGATGATTCTATTGAGTCTGGAGCGTTGTTTTTGGTATAGGTACATATTTGCCTTGTGAAATTCTGAGTTCGAATGAGTTTAATGGGTCCATTCTGAGTAGGGAATTGGACTTGGCATTACTTGTTTTGTTGATATCTGGTGCAGGTACCCCCAGGCCTTTGCATTCGTACCTCTCTATATGCGATCGTGGAGGATCAGACCCTTTGACCTCTGCATTCGCGGATATATGCAAGTTCACATTTCACGAAGGGTTGGCTATCTTGACCCTGGTGTTCACGACACTATGTCCACAATCGCGGAGTAGCTTTTATACCATAGATAGTTTTAAACTCGTAAAACACCATTAATTCATTTTTGAACTTCCAAGCTTTTTGGGGCGATTTTGAAGAAAGGTTTTCGAATCTTTTTGTAGGGTAAGCATTTCTAACACTAAACTAATCATCTTTGATTAGTTTTATCTTGATTTTGTCTTTGATTTCATGCAACTGAACACCCAAAATTAGGCATTTTTCGAATATGTTTTTCATACATTAACTATTAATTTCTCATCCAATTTAATCTTGATTTTAATGGGATGTTCACCCATGAACTCCAATTTTTGTGTAGAACTTGGTTTTAAAGATATTTTTTAGATTGGGAACTTAGGATTTTAGTCCTAAATTTGACCATTTTGCCCCTAAGGTTATTTATACAAATATGGGTATCAAAATACTTCTCTTAATGAGTAGTATCTATTGTTGATAGTGATTGACTGATCCAGGAATCATTTGGAGACTTGAGTTGATTAAAAGCTTCTCTAAGTGCAGTTTTGGCATCAAGGAAGATTCGACTAGCCTTTTCGGATTGCATTTGAGTTAGTAATCATCTTCATCTGATAATTGTGAGTTAGACTGGTAATTGTGTAACTGAGTTAATGTGTTGTGAAGATTATGGAAAAGAGATTCTGGTTAAGTGGAAATATAATATAATTTTGATCCTATCGATGATTTAAGATGAAAAATGATGGAATACTGATGACTTGAAATCAAATGTGACTAAATAAGACGTGTGAGACTATTTAGGATGAGTCAGGTCAGGTAATATTGATATGCTTGCATTATTGGGATGAGTAAGGTTCGGTATTATTGATATTCTTGTATCTTTGGGACGATTAAGGTCTGATACTATTGACACTCTTGACTATTGATATAATTATGATGACCTATAATATGATGAGTGTTTGGGCTTTAGCTGTGACACTTGATATTACTCCTTCAGTACTATGAGTTTCATATATCAGTATTCCTGTTTGAATGCTATTCGACAAGTTTACATGCGTATTTGGGTTGCACTGTTGATTTACATCTATTGTTTGCATCATGCGTTGGAAGGGTACTCTTGATGTGACTAATATTCAGAGTCTATTGCTAGCCTCCATGCGAACCACTTGGCCTTATCAAATTCATTCAATCACATTCTAATAGCGGAAGACATCATTGAATAAGAATACTTAAAGAAAAGAAATGACAAATGACAACTAAAGGCTAAAGGTCAAACAATCTATCCATCAACGGAGTACGGAATTCCTTCGTCGCATCAGCTAAACCCACTGATCTTTGCCTCGTTCGCCATCTTAACTTCCTCTTCGTCACTAAGACTGGTATGAAAGAAACTAGTCAAAAATATAATTCAGTCATAACTCAACAATCTAATCTATGAAGCCTCTAAAGCATATGACTAAATAGTGTCAATGACAGACTCATGCCTACCTCTAAATAGGATAAAATAAGTCTAAACTCAAATCTAGAATGGAAACATGATGTCCTTTTAAAGTAAGGGAAGGCTCACCAATCGGTTGAACCAAATAGGTCTTTAACGGGGTGCCTATTGATAATCCCTAGTACCTGTCTCTGCTTCATGAAAAGTGCAAGCCCAAATGGACATCAGTGCGTGGAATTTACGAGTATGTAAAAGGCAGAATCAAATTTGTATAGATAGAATAATATCAACTCAAATAGCTCAACTCAAGAAGTAGGAAACTCAATAAGCTAGTCAAAAGTCTAAAGTAAGAATGAAATTTTGCCAATGACCACTCATTTACCATCTATGTCCAATCGCATCAGAGTACTATGAAGGCCTATTTGGGAGTTTCTCTAATCGAAAACTATCACCTATGAGTCGGTGACAATACAACGAAGTGATGTCATTGCCACATCCATCCCATACCCCATCAGTGGATCCAAAATCAGTAACATCAAGTCCACTTTC
>DF359010.1:17910-47240 GCA_000787875.1 Solanum virginianum | reverse complement strand
AGTCATCAAAGGGGAACTCTGTCCTAATAGTGTAACTATTTTTGCTCTTTCAAAGCTAGATTCATCAAGAAATCAAACAAGTAATCGACTACTTTTCAATTTCATGTTACTAATTGCAGTCATTGTTATTCATATCACATGGCAATATTTGGAGTCTTATGATGGCAGTAGTATATAGGGTTATGATAGTTTAAAAACCAATTGTAGTCAGTCAATATGAAAAATAAATACTCGTTTTGTGTTGATTTTGAAGGAGTTTAAGAATGTAAATAAAAAATAGATCTTTGAATCTTGTAGTCTTAATGTTGCTTTTTAAATAAAAATAACTAAGAATTGGATGCCCCATGGCCCATCAAATTAAAGATCTTTGAATTATCTTTCAAATACCACCAATTTTGCCCCATTCAAAGTTTGGAGTAAAACGTTATGACTGTTTTCCGACAAACTGCTAGAGCAAAGTTGGTTCAACAATCCTAAATTATGGGCCGTAGATTGAACTATGACCCCATACTTTCAGCTCGTAGATTGACTTTTTGTAGTCAAATTTTGGGTCCCAAACTCTATGGATCCAACTACGGGTCCTAGAAGCCACTACTGTCTGTAGATTGGGCCCATCATTTGAGTCCTAAAATGCCGAAGATATATAATTAGTTAAGTGTAATTCTCTATTTTGCTACTAATATAATCAAATCATGTTATGTATTTTTTTTCCTTCTAGTGCAACAAAATCTTTGTATTTACAATCACAGAAATACAGAAGTGGCTAGTTAACAACCAATGCAATCCGCCTTATTGAATATACAAAAGTATAATGCACTCTGCTCACATCACTTATTAGCTACTAAAATTTGTCAAGTTGAGTCAACTGAGAGGTCAACAACTGTTCAAAGACTAGGTAATGGAAAGAATATAAGTAGATGAAGCATTTAACATATAATATATCGGTAACTTCATTTGTCGCTAATGAAATGTTCCATATCCCCTAATATAAGCAGACGAAGCATTTATCATATAATATATTGGTAACTTCTTTTGTCGCTAATGAAATGTTCCATATCCCCCATTGGATTCATTAATATTCTAAGATAAAATATTTTGGAATGCCTCAATGACATAATTAGTATTAGAAGAACTCTCATTAGAAGCTAATTTTACCAAGGACCAAGCAAAATACATAACATTTAGCATAAAAAGTTCACTCAAAGACATAAAAAGCACTAGTAACAGGCAAGAATACGTTATCTGGTACATATCACAGAAATCTATTACTTAGTATTGCAACCATTACTTCACATGAATGAAATTTTGTACCAATAACAAAGAGAGAAAGATATAAAGAATCTTCTTGCCTTAGACCCCTTGATGAATGAAAATGTCCATAAGAGGTTGAATTTAGTAGATTAACCAATATGAAATTTGAGGTACAAACGCTCTCACCAAACCCTACAGCCACCAAAACCCTATTGACGCTGACCACTAGAATCAATGGCCATAATGTCCATTGGTCGACCTCTAAGGCAGTAGGAGGAACCATCAGTAACAACTGCACAAGGAAATAGAAATTGAGAAAGACCAAGGTGATGCTCAGAGTGCTACTAAAGATATCAATAATAGAAAAGTGAAAGATGGGAATAATTCTAGTAGCTTGAATCAGAATAAAGGGGATAGACAGAAGGGATAGAACAATAACAAGGTCAGAATTCTCAACAAATACAACAAGGGGACAGTCACACGGGAGAGAGATAAGCACCTTAGCAAATCAATCATGAAGAGTTTATTCAACAAAAGGAAGCCAGCATGGGGAATAATGAGAAAGGAAAAACAAAGGTTGGAGGCCAAGATCCCCATGAAGTTCAGTAGGGGGAAAAGTAGGAAGAAAATCAGACAGGGGAAAATGAGGGTGTGCAGACAAATCAAGGACAGATCATCCCACAAAAGGCTCCAGATATAGGAAAAATTTCTAAGACGGAAAAAGTGGAAAAGCAAAATTTGGAGGAGGATGTAGAAATAGATAAAAAATATTGAACACATGGGCAAAGAGGGGGACTTATCACCACGGCAAGTGATTCAAACTAAGGTAAAGACAAAGAAGGGTAACAAGGTCCAGCAACCAACTTCACAAATTAATATAAGGGGTAGAAAGGGGTCGAGATCTACAAGTGATCAATGATAGCAAAGATATTTTTTTGAAATATAAGGTAAGTTAGGACACATAAAGTATTTGATAGAGTCATTGACCTTCACAAGAGACATCAATATAATTACATAGCTTTACTAGAACCTTTTCAAAGTCTAGAAGAATTGGATAGCTACAGAAGGAAATTGGGCTTGCCATATGCTAGAAATAATGTTTAGATAAGATCTTGATATTCTGGGGGGGAGGAATGGGAAGAACAGTATGTGGAGGACTCCATTCAGCAATTAATAATTACTTTTGGTCTAAGAAGATCCTCAAAATAGCTTAAAATCACAGCAGTGTATGCAAGGTGTAATGCTTTAGAAAGGCAGGAATTATGGGAGAATCTGGTAGATGTCTCAAACAATTCTTTACCCTAGCTGGTTGGTGGAGATTTTAACACCATAATGGATGAAAATGATAAAAGTGAAGGACTACCAGTGGCTCAGAGGGATATGGAAGATTTTGCACAGTGCATAAGTGAGTGTGCTCTGAATGAAATTAATTTTAAGGGCAACCTATACACTTGGTGGAATGGCAAAATAGAAGAAGAATGCATTTTTAAAAGACTAGATAGGATTTTTGCTAATAATGAGCTAGTGAATCCTATACCTAACAGTAAAGTACATCATTTGATAAGACAAGGATCAGATCATGCCCCTCTTCATATGGTTGAGAATATACTACAAGAGAGGGTGATTAAGCCTTTCAAATTTCTCAACTTCTAGACAAAACATGCTGATTTCCTAAAGGTGGTGGAGAATGGATGGAAAATGGATCACTTACATGGAAATCCCTTCACAATGATTCACTTGAAGATAAATAATTTAAAAAGAGTTCTATCTCTGTGGAGCAGATAAGCTTTTGGGGATATTTTCGAAAACATAACTACTTTAGAAGATACAATTAAGGTGCATGAGGTACAGTTCCAGATGACCCCAACACCAGAAAATAGGGCAAGGTTACAGGAAGCGGAGGCAAAACTAAAGAAATATAGGCATATAGAGGAGGAGTTTTGAAACAAAAAACTGGGATGAGGTGGTTTAATGATGGGGACAGGAATACGAATTCATGCTTATGTGAGAGGAAGAAGAAGAAAGCTGAAGGTAGAAGAAATTCTTAGCAAGGAAGGGGAAATTTTAAACACCACCCAGAACGTAGGGTATGAAACTGTTCAGGTGTTTAAAGATCAATTTGTAGAATTAGAAGAGGTTTATTATTACACCATGCTGGACAATATCCCATGCTTGATAACAGAAGATCAGAATGATTAAATGGTGAGAATGCCATCAGATGAGAAAGTGCAATAGGTTGTGTTCTCCTTAAATGGGGATAGTATAGGGGGTCCTGATGGCTTCTTAGGTCTCTTTTATTAGAAGTGTTGGAGTATAGTTGGTTTTGATGTGATAAATATGGTTCAAGAGTTTTTTTTATGACATGAACTTTCAAGGTTTATTACCCACACAAATGTGGTATTTATACCAAAGAAGGAAGTGGTGGAGAGGTTTGGGGATTTGAGAGCTATAAGTCTTAGCACTTTCTTGAACAAAGTAATATCAAGGCTGATACATGAAAGAATGGTGAAGGTTCTTTCTCTTATTGTCTCTCCTAACCAAATAGGTTTTGTGAAAGGAAGTAAGATCACCCAAAATGTTTTATTAGCTCAAGAGGTAGTAAAAGATATAAATAAGAGGAATACGTTTCATAATATTACTGTTAAATTGGATACGGCTAAGGCCTATGATAGGGTCTCATGGAAGTTGTTAGTGAGAGTATTGAGGAAGTTTAGCTTTGCTGAAAGACTAACTGATACGATGGTAAAGCTAATATGGAACAACTGGTACTCTATTCTGGTGAATGGTCAGGCTTTTGGTTTTTTCCAGTCATCAAGAAGCTTAAAGCAGGGAGACCCTCTTTCCCCTACCTTGTTTGTTATCGCAGCTGAAGTTCTGGCTAGAGGTCTTAATAGGTTGTTTGAAGATCCAAAGTTAAAGGGGTTTGGATTACCTAAGTGGAGCCTAGAGATAAATCATTTGTCATATGCAGGTGACATAATTCTATTCAGTTTATCACACCCTTATTCTGTCAAGAAAATGATGAATGTTCTGAGGAACTATGAGAGGGTCTCAAGGCAGATGATTAATTTGGAGAAAAAGTTTGTTCCATCTTTATGAAAAAGCCCCTAATCAGATTGTCAATAGAATCAAAAGAATTACTGGGATTAAATAGGGATCTTTTCTTTTCATTTATCTAAGGTGCCCTATTTTCTATGGAAGAAGAAAGAAAATACACTTCCGACAATTGCTGAAAAAAGTCTTAAAAAGGCTTAGCCTGTGGCAGAATAAATTGTTATCATTTGTAGGAAGGTATGTACTAATAGCTCATGTTCTTCAGAGTATGCCAGTATACCTATTATTAGCAATGAATTCACCAAAGGGAGTAATCAATGATTTGCATAAAATATTTGCTAAATTCTTTTGGGGCATCACCACAGAAGCAAAGAATAAGCATTGGGTCTCATGGGAAAGCATGTGTTATCTAAGAGAGAAGGGAAGGATGGGGTTCAGATCTTTACATTGATATTTCTAAAGCCCTCTTTGCTAAACTCTGGTGGAGGTTCTAAATGGGAAGGATGGGGTTCAGGTCTTTACATGACGTTTCTAAAGCCCTCTTTGCTAAACTCTAGTGGAGGTTCTAAATAGGTACTTCTTTATGGGGAAGAGTCATGTGTACCAAAATTGTAGAAAACTTCATCCAGTATGGGCCAAAGGATTAGGTATATCACATGTCTGGAGAAAAATGACAGAAGTAAGAGAAGAGGTGGAACAAGAGATATAGTGGCAATTAAAGGGTGGCACTTCAAGGTTTTGGTTTGATAATTGGACTAAGTAAGGGGCACTGTATTATATAGAAGGTGACAAGGCACAAGAAGAAGAAATAGAGGTGCAGGCATTTATTAAACAAAGAGAATAGGACAGAGAGATGCCAGGGAATACTCTTTCTGAGGAAATGGCAGATCACATCATATGTAGCATTAAACCACCTAGCAATGAGTTTGTTGTTGATGTTGCTTAGTGGGGAAACAGACAAGGGAATTTCATAGTGAAGTCAGCATGGGAACTAATGAGATAGAAGAATTAATGTTGCTTAGTGGGGAAACACACAGGGGAATTTCATATTGAATTCAACATGGGAACTAATGAGATAGAAGAATGAACAGAGAAGGGATTTTGGATATATATGGGGAAAGTCACTGCCTATAAAGGTGTATTTTTTCCTATGGAAGCTATGGAATAGAAGGATACCTACAGAAGACAACCTTAAAAGGATGCATATATATCTAGTGTCAAGATGTTGGTGTTGTAAGGAGAAGAACAGAGAGACTATGACACATGTTTTTCTAACAGCCCCCATATCTGAAAAGCTATGGAGGTAGTTTGCTCATTTTACAGGTATCAACATTACAGGAATGCACCTATAGCAACTCATAACTACATAGTCGACTTGGGAAGGCAATCCAAAGATAAAATTGATTTATAGAGTAATACCAACAGCCATTCTATGGACACTATGGAAAGGGAGGAATAATGCTAAGCATGGTGGTCACTCTACTCTGCAGCAGATGATATACCAGGTGGAGGATTTACTGAAAAAGATGGTCAAGAAGGAGTACCCATGGATCAAGCTAAGAAAGGCAAACTGGAGTCAGCTAACTAGTTAACTACAAAAGTATAGGCTTTGGCTGCACTATACTAAGGTTTGGTGGAGAAAGCCAAAAGGAAATAGGTTAAAGTCTAAAACGAATGGGGCTAGTAGAGTAAACCCTAGATGCAGTACATTTGCTTTTTGTATTAGGGCATCTTCTAGCAATTTCATCTATGCTAAATTACAAAGAATTGGGTGGTGCATGAATATGGAGATAGATTCAACAGCAATAAAGGAGGCTCTCACATACTGCAGAACAAGGAAATACATGGGAGTGGATCTAGAAATAGATTTTTTGGGTTTTAACAAAAATGATCCTCCAACAGTGGAGGATTCCATAGGAATTAATGGAGAATATTAAAGAAATTATGGAATTGCTTTCACAGTAGCAGGTCAACATTATGCATACTTTTAGAGAGGGGAATGGAGTTGCAGATGCATTAGCTAATGAAACCATGGAGCCACAGGCAAGCAAAGAATATCACAACTATAGGGAACTATCAAAAGCAATTAAAGGTCTAATTAATTTAGGCAAAGCAGAAGTTCCATACATAAGAGTTAAAACAAGAAAAATCAACAACATTCATGGTCAAGAGCAAACAGGCAGAATAAATAGGTATTGTGAACAACAATGACACAAATGGACACTGTATTTGCAAGATATATGATAATAAAGTATAAACCAAAGCAAGAAGAATAGAGTACCAAAAGACTACAGTGGCAAGAACCTCACCAACAGGCAAAATAGTCTGGAATGATAAAAGTAAAACTTGAGATGGCAATGCCTCTGGGATCAAGCACAACAACTAGGGGAAGCCAAAAAATCGGAACTCCTGGAATAGAAAGGAGCTTAGTGGTCAAAATCTAGGGTAACAGTGCAAGGTAAAAAGTAAACAACACTCTAAGGATCCAACACCAGAGAGAAGGAGTTGAAGAAGACAAGCTTACCTTGAAGATGAAAAAGTTTCGGCACAAATCTACGATCGACTGGAGGAACCAGTGGATAAAAGCATGGTGGGAAATGAAGAAGGGAGACCAGGAAATAGTATTTTTGATTTTTCTCATCAATTAGGAAAGTGTACTCTTGACTCTTTGAATATTCTAGACCTTAGGTCAGGTTCTGGGCTGCAGGGACAATGTGTATATGGGCTGCAATGTGTCTTTCTTTTGAAATATAAATAAAATGGTTGGAAGACAACTATTTAAAAAAACCAATATGAAATTCTTGTAAATTTCAAGGACTTCTAATTAAGCTGACTACAACTAAAATCTGGTTCATGAGACAATTGATTCTCCTATTGACATCCAGTGATTTCGAGTTCGAGGTGAAGTAGCCACTTGTGTACTATGTTTTCTAGGAGCATGCTATTTGATTCTTCGGTAAGTTGCTTCCTAGTCATCCATATAATTTATTGATTTTAAATATTAACAAAACAATAATTGAATTATTATCTAGAAAACTTTTTATGGGATTTTATTTTGTTTCCCAAATTTCATTGTGATGTAAAAAGCCTACTAAATACGAACTAAATTTTGCATGCAACAATTGATTTCCTGATTCAATGTACATTTGATTTCTACATTAAGAAATTTGGAGACATATTTAGTTGCAAGATGCATGTTATCTACCATACTATACTTATATTAGATAAGTAGCATGCCTTATCTCTTTCTATATCCCTTTTGAAAATCTTAATTTGAAATCTTTTGACTCATTCCTAAATGTTATGTCTGCAATTTGATCAAAATCATATTTTAGAACTTAAAGCTTAAGAATCTTCTACATGGCTTTCTCTGACCAAGTACATACTCTATGTTACTAGCCTGTATGAGCAACGGTCTAGAATCTCAATATTCATTAAGTCCTTTTTTGCTTCAGATCCCTTTTCGTATTTGCTAGAGCAGTTCAGTTATATGATTATTCTCTATCTCAGTTACATGATTAGTTTCCAATCTCTTTTAGTTATATGATTAGAATTTCAGACAATATGGAATCACAAAAGAGATAATCAACTCAGAACAAAAACAAAAATTACTATAATACAAGGTAAAAACTACCAAAAACAAACAAGTGCAATCACCTCTTCCCTATATTTATATCACTTTTCATCATACCTTTTATGATTATATTCTCCTTCTCTTACAAAAACTCTGCTATATTTTATCTTTCTCAACACTCCTGTCATCGTAAATCATTTTGAACTGATCCTTGTAAAATTACTCTTGATACTCCACCTCTTACCTATTCTCCTCGTAATGAATTTTGTATTCAACCTAATGATCTTATTCTCATCCATTGTCTGATGGTCTATTGCACTCAATATATAAAGAGACTTCAAGAAGATTAGGTTTTTTTTAATGATTATTAATGACTTCGTTCTTGAATCACATGAGCTGCTAATTATCATCTAGCATTTGCATTAGATTCCAAACATTTTCTTTATACGACCTTATGTTAAACGTCAACCTTGATTTCTCATGTGGGTGCATCCTATTGAAGTTGTGCATGTCTCTTATTTCATGTAACCATAAATCTTTCACTTGCTATCCCAATCTCTTTCTTTATCTAGAAACAGTTCAAGGAGTAGCAGAGCGTCATATATCTCATGATTGTGACCTCAATAACCAATAGAATGACGACAAGAAGAGTAAAGGGGAGTAGCAGAGCGTCATATATCTCATGATTGTGACCTCAATAACCAATACACTAATGCCAAGATAGTGTAGTGGACCACATGAATATCAAAGCAACACAAGAGCTGAAATAGCCATGCAACCCAAGATAATATGGCATCAGTGCATTGTTTTTGAGGCCACTGTGATGGGATACATGGAGGCTCTACTATTCATTGAGCTATGAAAAGAAGAGATTGATATTTGTGGGAACATAATCCATTCACTTTTATCCTTGGGGAAGAATAAGATGTATGGTTATATGATAGAAATAATAAGAAAACTTCAACAAGCAGTTGTATGAGAAATCAAGGTTGAAGTATGAAATGGAGTCTTATAAAGAAACTGTTTTGAATCCAGTGATATAGATGTCAAAGGATAATCAACTACTCATGTGGTTCTAAAAGCAAGCCGCTAGGAATCAAAAGAAAGATAATCCTCTTGAAGGGACTTTTTGTCTGTTGAGGAAAAAGCACCATTAGACAGTGGAAGAAAACAAGATTGTTAGGATAAAAGTAAAGATACACTATAATCAAAATGAGGAAGAAATGAAGTATCAAGAGAATTTTTTCAAGGATTTATTCGAAATGATTTAAGATGACGGGACTGTTGAGGAGGTAACAATAGAAAAAGAGAGGGGGATGTGATCAAACAATCTTTGGCAAATGCTTCCTTAACTGTTGAGGATCAACGAGTTTGGAAAGATATAGTTGCAAATTTATGATTTTTTTATGATTCTTAATGACTTCATTCTTGAATCACATGAGCTGTTAATTATCATCTAGCATTTGCATCACTAGATTCCAAATGTTTTCTTTATATGACCTCATCTCATACGTCAACCTTGATTTCTCATGTGGGTGCATGCTATTGAAGTTGTACATGTCTCTTAATTCATGTAACCATAAATCTTAAACTTCCTAATCCTATCTCTTTCTTTATCTTAAAACAGTTCAAGGAGTAGCAGAGCATCATATATCTCAAGATTGTGGCCTCAATAACCAATACATTGATGCCAAGATTATGTCAAAGCAACACAATAGCTGAAATAGTCATGCGAATCCTTCTTTTCCATCCAAACCACTTCTCATTATCATTTTTGTCAAGCATGGGGTACATGATAATCACCATTGGTGGCCACATCACTTTCTAATCTTTGAATCCAATTCCTTGTCATCTTCCAAACATCTCACTTAAAGGTACAACAGAAGTTTCCCACACAACTCTATCTTTTTCTTTGTTAGAAAACAGCTCAAAGAGTAGTAGAGCCTCATATATCTCCTCGAACAGGCAAACCTAATGGAGAAGTACATTGCAAAGTAATCGCATCAGGCCAAGAGATGTGAAAGCCTCAAACTTGTAGCTTTATATTTCTAATGACCTTGTTTAATTTTGTATGACTTTTACTTTGTATTCTAGTAATTTCCTTTTTGGTTCATAATTTATTTGAATGTACCATGTGATTGCATATGGGTTGAAACATAATCTAAATATATATGGTTTAGATATCTAGCTAAGCATATAGTTAACTTAATCATATATTAACTATGAAAGAGTTGAATTGAAGCAAATAAGGATCCACTAAATTACATGATTTCATATCCTTGGATAGTAACATAGTTTATGTTGTTAAAGTCAAAGAAAGTGCTGTTAGATCTGAAAGATCGATACAGGTTCCACTTCCTGTTCATGTAAAGATTCAGGCCAGCACAAGCAGATCTGAAACTGAAGAAACAGAGGAGACCTACACATCGATCTGGACTGAAAAGAAGAATCTCTTTTCTGTACTCGAAGGTTTCCATGGAGGAGCGTCACAAGGTACCCTGGGATATTAAAGGTTAGAAGGTCACAACGATCAAAGCCACAATAAAGACAAAGAACTGGAAGCTTTCAAAAGAACCAAGCAGATGAGAGGGAGAATGACGACAAGAAGAGTAAAGGTCCGCACACCGCCATGGAAGCTGAAAGGATACGTTAAAAGACAGTTCGAACAACAAAAGAAATGTGTAGAACAAGAGATATTTTGGGGTCGAGATTTGAGGATATATGGGCTTGGGCCCTAAACAATGTTGTAATGGACCCAATGTACTCTTGATATTATTGGAATAGAAGGGCTAGATAACTAATATTTAAATTTAAAAAAAAAATAGATGTTGTTGGAAGGCATAAGGAATAATATCTAATGATGAAACAAAACAGTTAAAGCATTCTAATTTCTCATCTATATATTTAAAGCTATATAAATGAAAAGTGATGTAGAATGTTTTTTTGGCCAGTGATCCAATTCACCATATTTTTAATAATTTATTTGGAAATTTTTTACTATATTTCTAGTTATTTATTATTATTACTCTTAACAAGAAATAAATGTGTCAATTACTACTTCTTCCATTCATTTTTTTTCCTTATTTTAAAAATTATATGTCCCAAAATTTACTACTCAATTTACTTGTTACTCATTATTATAATCAATTTTAAAATATATGAAACAATGCCCAAAATGTAACACCGCACAACTCTATTCATAGGATCCGAATTGTTTTTATCGTAAGTATATAAGCTTGAACCTAGTGATGTGTTACTTGTCCCTAAATTTTAAGGCTCATTCCTATGTGTGGGAAGTGTATTGAAAGTGGTTTAGGGTCACAAGAGACCACTAGTAATTTGTCGAGTTTAGACCTTCTTAACAATTAAGTTTATTACATTAGATTATGCAAGGATCAACTTTAAATGAAAATAACACTCAACACACAAAAATTTGGATGGCCCATTATCTATCAAATTAAAGATCTTTGAATTATCTTTCAAACATCATCAATTTTTCCCTATTCTATGTTTGGAATAAAATGGTAAGACTATTTTACGATGGACTGCTAGAGCAAAGTTAATTTACAACCCTGAATTATGGGCCGTAGATTGAACTATGAGCCCATACTTTTAGCTCGTGGATTGATTCTTTCAAGTCAAATTTGGATCCGAAACTCTATGGACCAAACTATGGGTCATAAAAGATCTACTATTCGTAGTTTGGGCCAGTCGAATGTTTTACAGGATGCCGAAGATATCTAATAATTAAGCATAACTCTCTGTATTGCTACTAATTTTCTCAAACCATGTTATGCCTTTTATTTCCTTCTAATGCAACAAAACCTCTGTATTTATAATCACCGAAATGCAAAAATGGGTCTTGTTAACAACACAAACGTGTAATGACCTTGAAGGTCATTTTTGGCATTTTTGACCAAATTACCATTTTTCCCTTTAAAAAGTTGTCTTGGATCAATTTTGGTTGAGTCCAAAGTCGGATTATGAAAATCTCTTAAAAAGCTAGAGTTTTGCTAATGAATGAGTTTTTAAAGTTTTAAATTTGGAAATTTTGAGTTTAGGGTCATTTTGAGTCTTGTGTATCAAATTATGATTTTATTGATTCCATCAGCTCCAAAAGGTCGAACCTGACCTGGGATAACTTGCAAAATTGAATTTTGAGTTAAAACGGAGATTTTAGGTGCAAAGTTGCATTTTTAATTCATTTCGAATCATAAGTTTGACTCATATCAACATTTAGAGTTCGGAGGTTCAGATCAGAATTTTGTCAGTTCTAATGGTTCTAGATTGTGAAACTAATGCTAGAAATGGATTCATTGCAATTTCTAGAGCTTTCGTGAATACTTTGAGTTTTTAAGTCAGAAACTAATTTAATTTTTCTTTCTCGGGTTTTGGGCCAAGGAGGCTTCGAATTCAAAATCTAATGGTTCTATTGAGTTCGCAATGTTGTTTCTGGTAGGACTCCATGTTTGGTTTGTGATCACATGGGTTCTGAATGAATTCTGAAAGTCTAGTTCATGATTTTTATCAAGCTATTATTGCTGGTGCATGTCGCATTTGCTGGCTTGAGATCATGCTCGCAGAGGTACGGGTACATTGCCCTTCCTATTCGCAGGCCTCACTTTTGCATTCGTGAAGTGCATTACAGTGAACCTCCCTGTTCACAGTCCTCAAATCCGCCTTCGCATAGGTTTAATCCCTCTTGGTCTTCGCGTTCTCGGGCCTTGATCTGCATTCGTGGAGCTTTGTGTGTGACTAAATATGTCCATCTTTTAAAGTCAATTTTTAAAACATTTCTACCATTTTTTATAGTCCAAACTTCGTTCTAGAAAGCATTTTCAAGGATTTTGAAGACAAATTAATTGGGTAACTATTTTCTGACCTATTTCAATTATTTCCTTTGATTAATTTATTTTTTTAACTTATATTTAGGATTTCAATGGTGGAATTTTGGGATATTTGGGACTTTCGTTGATGATTCCTCCCTCATCTTAACTCCATTTTTGAATTAATTTTCACCGTTAGAATCCTTATTACGAGGAGGACGTTTTCATATATTAATTTTTAGATTCCGGCTACTTTTTTCAACATAGAATATTTGAACATTTGTCCCTTTTCTCTGAATTGATTGATTTTAGTATTATTAGATTCAATATATTATCGTGATGTTATATTTGAATAGAGTTTGGTGATTTGTTGTATCATAGAACAGGGAAAGATTCGGAGTTGGCTTGATTTAAGACTTTATTTAAGGCAGGTGGACTTCTAACCTTTTGTTTAGTATGATTAAGCCTAGTATGCTCCAATGTGTACAGATTTGAGTGCTTTGGGGTAGAAGTGGATCACTATAGGATTGATATGATATTTTAGATCGAGTAATTAGTCATATGGCAATATCTTAACTTGTGAATCAATTGTGACTACAAAATATATGGGAATTTTTGAATCATTTGATGTTGATACGTGATGGTAATTATTTTGAGATGTGAATGTTATTAAGACTGTGATTATATTAAGGTATTGATTCATATTGAAATCTTGTATATTTTATTGATACGATCATCATTATTATGCCATTTATATATGTGTTTGCTTGATGATCCATTCAAAATGAAAAGCTGAAGAGAAATGGTTCCGGCTAGTGAAAAGAAAAGAAAGAAAAGAGATAAAAAGTCGAAAAGAAATAGTTCTGGCTAGATATGAAAGAAAGTGATGAAGGACAATGGTTCCGGTGGATACATGGTTCATGTATAGCCCCCATGGGTTCTGACTAATGCATAATTGTGTATCGTAGGACAGATATGTATTACGATTATTTGACATTTGCATCGCATTATTTATTTCTCATGGCATTCACTCTATCTCATATTACTCTAGTTTGCTATTTTTATATGAAATGCTTATACGAATGTATATCTATTATACTATTTGACTTATTTATAGTTGGATTCCTTTGAGATGTGATGCTATATGATGAGTACATCTATATACTGTGATTTCTCTATGTTGTATACATTATACTGGGACTTTTCTAAGTGCAGATTTGTAGTTTGGCAGTATGTAGTTGAGTGTTAAGGAGTACTTATATTCTTCATTAGTTTAATTTATTTTAGTTCCATTTGTTGATTACGTTATTGTTTGGTGCTCAACTCTTGCTACATTTTTGTAGGCTGTGAGTTTGATCCCTTTTCTTAGACTTTTTCTCATTTCGTGATCGAGCTTTTGAATTATTCTTTATGTAGCTGCTTATGTCTTCAGCAGACCTTTAAGGAATCCACTATTATGTTATTGTTAGAACCCGTATTGTGGTGTAATAGAATCGTTGCGATGTTTGGGACCAATGTCGTAATTTTTAGAAAATTCAGGACTTAAATGTATTTTTGAAAAAGTTTGAGAACTCAAGTGGAATTTTTAAAACTTGAGGGTTAGGAATCTTGTGTCCTTAATTGGATCTTTGTGTGTCCTTAATTGGTCCATGTAGGAAAAGTTTGGGGACCAAAGTATAAATTCCAAGACATAGAGTCTTTAATAGTTAATAAATTGGTCCACATAGGAAAAGTTTGGGGACCAAAGTGTAAATTTCAAGACATGGAGTCTTTAATAGTTAAGAGTTGTCCCCACCCCCTTTGTGTTATGATCTTATTGGACCAAGTGTAAGGGGTGGGGCCAAGGGAGATTTTAGATATACATATGTTGCCTTAAGTCTTCAACAAGAGGAAGATAAACACTTAGAAAAAAAAACTCAAAACTTCAAGACCCTTCTCCAGGTGCTACGGGTTACTACAGTGACCAAGAAAAAATTCGCATTGTATGTATGTTGGTGTATATTAAATTGAAAGAAAACCTTGAAAGTATAGCTAGTTAAAGTGAATTATGAAGTTGGGGTTTGTGGGTCAAAAATTGAATATGTAGGATTATAGTGTTATGTTGTTTTAACAAAATAATCCTTGTGGGGTGAAAGAAGTATTGGAAATTATTTATAGATATATGTAAAGTTGGCCGAGATTGGAGCTTATATGTGTAGTTGAATTTTGCGTTGTTGTGTTGGAAGTATGCGTTTGACGTTTATATGGTGTAATATGATTCTTGGAAGGTAAGAGAGGACTTGAACATTATGTATATGCAAACATAAGCTGCTACCCTGTTTTTGGTAATCATTATAAAATGAGGTTTGTTAGTGAAATTAGTGAAGTTATGGCCTTGGGAAGGCTTATTATTGGTTATTGGGTTGTTGTTGTTGTTGTTGACTAAATGGATCCGAGATGGATTCTTGGAATGGTCTTTTTTTAAGGGGAAGTGTTGTCAAAAATTTTATAAAATTAAGGGAAAACTTGGGGTTTAAAGCCCGAAAAGGGTTTTTCATAATCATGAGTGTTATTGTGATTTTTTTGTAGACGTTGGACGTCCGGAAGTGTAAGTTGGATTGACCGGATTTGAGGCCCAAAAAGGCTTTTAGCTAACCATTGGCACTATTGTGAATTGTTGTAGACGTTGGACATCCGGAAGTGTAAGTTGGATTGACCTTGCGTTTGAATTAGTTGAAGGAGTAATGAGGTATGTAAAGCACTTTATTCTATGGCATGACTTAGTGAATTTCTATACAGTTTGAATCATGCAATTTTTTCTATATGTCACCTATCTCTATGTCATTTCTCCACCCTGATTTTGAAAGGTTATAATTATCAAATCTGATTATCCACTAGGCTACATGGTAGATATTGAAGGTTTGACCTGACCATCAGTTGATATTTCTTTAGATGGTGAAGGCATTCAGTAAATCTTGGTTAAGATTGAGGTGAAAACAAGCTCTAAAACTGGAGCTTGCCTTTGAATTAAACCGACAGAACTAGTGAGGCATTTTGTTTGAAAGTTCTTTAGTCAATCCCTATATTAGTAGGATGATGAAAATTAACTTGTCTTTTTAATAAGTGTGTATATTCATTTTTTTGCTTCTATATTAGAATTTTTGAGTTTGGAAAAGGCACATCAAGACACAATGTTTAAGATCTATCTATTTATTTGGAGGTTAAATAAGTTGTATTTTTCTCCCAGTTTAATCCTCTTTAGTGTAAATCTTGTGTCCCAAACAACCTTACTTAAGGAACTAATATTATGTTTCAATTTTATTATTGGACTTGAATCATGTTTAGAGTTTGAGTCAGCCTCATGTTTGTAGATAATTAACTCTATTAACTCTGAGGCAGCTAGATCTTCAGCTTGGTGAACCAATTTACAGCACTTGACATCACTTCAACATATATTGGTCTTGGATGGTTGATTAAATATTGGTGATCATTCTTTATTTTAAAAAAAAGTAGGTAGAAATAGGTGATTATTCCTTTAGGTATGTAAAGCACTTTATTCTATGGCATGTCTTAGTTAAACATAGCTAGTGACATAAGTTTTAAAAGATCTCTTTTCTTTTGATATCCAAACTTAAATATGCCTTATGTTTGTTTCCTGGTACTCTTATAGAGACTAGCAATATTCGTTATTTGTGCATTTAAAGTCTGTAAGTTGTGAAAGTATGAAAAGTTTGCTACGGTTGGAAGAGTTTGTATTGAGGCATAGTTGGTCAGATCTTACTTTGAGAATTAGATATTTGAGACTTGTATTTCTTTGAATATTCTACATTTACAAACTTGTACATGTGACACCAGTTTAGGAAGGAGATCTTACCAATTCAGAGTCTGCTCTGCTGTTTGCTTGTAATCTTGTAAGTTTGCTTTACTGTTGAAGGTTATTGCTATCATGTTAATTCAACCAAAAACTGGTCCATTGTCAATTACTACTCTATCAGGCTGCATGATTAATGCCTTCTCTCTTGATTAGAAGTGAGTACCCAACATAATTATAGTCATGAAGAATCGGACCAGCAAGTAAGTAAGCATCAGTTGATTCAATAATTTTTGCTCAATAGGATATGCTCACTGCACCCCAATATGTGCCAATGAAGTGAGGGTACTATTATGCTACTAGCTCTTTTGCTGATGGTATCATTGTCATGGCATAACCAGAAGAGTCAGCAAGTTCAATAAATGTATCACAAGCCTTAGCTACTTTTAACTTTGGCCCTCTAATCATGACTGGTTTTATTGCCTTGCTTAGAAAGGCCACTACTACACCCACTGCAGCTTCCAACCCCCTCTAGTTACTTAGTCTGCATTAGTAATAAGTTGTATTTTTTAGTTGAAAGAACATTTTGTATACAATAGTGACGAACCCAAGATTTATAATGTTATCGTTACGACTACAAGTTGGTTCTCTGTTTAAAAATCAGCTGTTGGAATTTGCTTACATGTTCCATCATCCAAGATCTTACTTATTGGTACAAGTTTTAGAAGCCATGGATTGTTTGCCTTGTTGTCCAGGGAATCAGTAGGAAAATGGAGAGTGTGAAGTTGAATAGTAGTATTAGATTTGTCTGTACTGTTGGGTTTAAACGCCATGTCCGGATTCATGTGATAAGTCTTCAAGTTGGTAAATTGTAAAAATATATATAACTTGCTAAATTTTAAAAGACCATATTCTCTACTAGTTCTAAAGGTATAAATACCCCATAGCCTTTGATAGGAAACCCAAATTGCTTTGGAATCAGTTCTGAAATGTCCCATAGAAATGTATATGATACAGATTAGGTATAATAATTATTGTACGATCTCAGGTATGACTTTGTCCTTGCATACGAATATTTTGCTTATGTTTGGAACTCATGGTGATGATTTTATACATATGACCTACTCCGGAGTTAGGCTGTTTGACGGTGGGTTCGGGAACGGTGGTACGTAACGCCCGGCTCACTTGTCAACTATATGGTGTTCGATGCTATGTTACGCTGGGTGAGTATGAGGATGGTGACATATAACACCCAACTCACACTAGCTGCTTCTGTATTATGATAGGTGTGTACGGGGATGGCGATACGTAACGCCCGACTCACCTATGCTGAGCGTGGGAGATAGGGATGGCGATACGTAATGCCTGGCTTACTTACTCTATTTTTGTATGACGATATGTGAGGCAGGGACGGCGATATGTAATGCCTAGTTCACTTACCCTATGGTTGATATGTTAGGAAAGTAAATGTTTATGATCTATGGTATATATGTTTACTTCTTTATTTTGTATTATGTCTATTTGAGGGTACGATGGGGTCCTGTCCCATTTTCTGATTCTGTTGGTCTGTATAGAAGTCTGTGGACGCCTGTGTGTATGGGATGTGGTCGTTTGTATGATTCTGTATGCATATTATGTATGTTGGGCGGTTTAACCGCAGCGGTGACCTTGTCGGCCTGCATGTCTATATATATACTTATACTGTTGTTGGGACATTTCTGTATACAGGTGGGTAGTCAGTAAAATAGAGACATTTATACATATATATGTGTTTGGTATGCTGGCTTGTCTGTGTACAGGGTTTGGGTAGTTAATAAAATAAAGCAAACTCTGTTGAAATTTCTGTAAAAATAAGATTTGTATTTGTTGTCTGGCTTTGTATTTGCGTCGGGGTGCCCAATTCGGGCACTAGTCACTGCCCACGGGGTTGGGTCGTGATAGTTATGTTCTATTTGAGAATTAGATATTTGAGACTTGTATTTCTTTGAATATTCTACATTTACAAACTTGTACATGTGACACCAGTTTAGGAAGGTGTTAGTTTTGGTTTAGAATACTCTATCTATTATTACTATGCTGGGTTATTAAGTCTTGGGCTGACTCGCCTTAGTGGGTTAGGTGAGTGCCATCATGCCCAATTTTCGGGTAGGGACAATTTAGTAGTAGAGCCCCAGTCTCACATATGTATAAGTCTAGTCTAGTAGAGTCTTAAGAATCAACGCGGAGATGTCCACTAATTATCCTTGTGGGTCTTCTGTTTTGATATTGATAATAGACAAGGGTGGAGGTATTGGAGTTTTACATTATCATCACATGTAGGGAGAACTAATTGGTTGTTACTATGGATGCTTGAATTCTGAGTTGGTCATAAGAAAAATTATAGAGGTGAATCTTGGAATGGGCATTAATATTTTTAAGTGTGGATTTTATCTTAGAGATCTATATAGGGACTGATGACTTTAGGGGTGACAATTTCAATCCATATAAGGTAAAAGGAACCTATTTTACTCATATTTATTTTAATGGATCACTCATATTTTCTAAATGGGTAAATATGGGTTAATCTATTTTTAGAGTTCATACAAATATGATCAAAATGGATAAAATATGGGTACCCATATAGACCCATAAATCTCTCAACTCATAATAAAAAATTCCTAATTGCTCTAAAAAAATTTTGAGTACATAGTTTTTTTTATGTTTCTAAAAAAATTTAGAGGGGGTGGGGGTGGGTGGGGCAATTTTTTTATTTTTTATTGAGGCGGGCATAAATACCAAAATATCGAAAAACCAAATCAAACCAAACTAATTCAATTTTTCAGTTAGGTGTCGGGGTGGTGGGGTGGGGGGGCAAAAAATTTTTTTTTTACTTTTTATTGGAGCAGGCATAAATACTGAAAAATCGAACCAAACCAAACCAAAATAATTTAATTTATCAATTCGGTGTCGGGGTGGGGTGGGGGCAAAAAAAATTAACGTTTTTTATTTTTTATTGGGGCGGGCATAAATACCTTAAAATCAAACCAAACCAAAACTAATTTGATTTTTCAATTTGGTGTCGAGTTGGGGGGGTGAATTAACTTTTTTTAAATTTTTATTGGGGCAGGCATAAATACCGAAAAAGAATCGAACCAAACCAAACTAATTCAGTTTTTTGATTTGGTGTTGGGTTGGGGGGTGAATTAACTTCTTTTAGATTTTTATTGGGGCACGCATAAATACCGAAAAATCAAAAAAATTGAACAAAACTAATTCGATTTTCAGTTCGGTGTCGGGGTGGGGGGAATTAACTTTTTTCTTATTTTTTATTGGGGCAACCATAAATACCAAAAAATCAAAAAATTGAACCAAACCAAATTAATTCGATTTTTCAGTTTGGTGTCGGGGTTGGGGGGGGCAAATTTTTTTTTTATTTTTATTGGAGCGGACATAAATATCAGAAAATTAAAAAGTCAAACCAAACCAAACTAATTCAATTTTTTTTTGGTGTCAGTGGGGGGGGGGGGAAATTTAACTGTTTTTAAATTTTTTATTAGGGTGGACATAAATGTCGAAAAATTGAACCAAACCATACTAATTCGATTTTTTTGGTTCGGTGTAGGTGTTCTTTTTTCAAAATTTCAGTTATTCGATTCGGTGTAGGGGTCTCAAAACTTCAGTACACCGAAGAACTGAACTTTTATTTTATTAAAAAAATTTAAAAAATAATTTTTTTCAAAAATAGTTATTTGGGAGTAGGATTGGGGTGATTAAGATTGAACATTAACAATTTAGCTTTGATTTAATCTTTTTTGGCTTCAAGAGAATAAAGTGGCTTGGACCATTCTTATCCAAACCATATTTGATCAAATTCGTATTTACCCATATTTTATATGGATGGATTGTGATCCAATCCATTTTCGCTCAATCCATCAAAATCCAATCCAATCCACCCATTTGTCACCTCTAATTGTGAGCCATAAGGGACTCGTTGATATATATTGAGATCAGAAGTATGTGCACTAATGACGTTTTGACAAGTTCACTTATAAGGATATAATTGGGAATGTTAGCATTGTATTGACCTGGTTGGTCATTTTTGGCCTTATGTATGAAAATTACTATTTTATCCTTTCATAAGTTGCTTTTGGTCTATTTTGAACTATCTATGTGGTTGGAATTTAAATCTTGAGTTTTAAATGTTGAAAGTACAAATTTTGGTATTTTTGAAAGCTTAAGTTATTGAAAAAGTGAGTTTTTGTGTCATTCTGAGTTTTGAGAGTAAGATCAATGATCCATTAATTCCATTCCCTCTGGAACATTTAAAATTAACTATAGGAAGTTACAGAATTGAATTCGGAGGTAAAATGAAGTTTTTAGGCCCAAAATTGTAATTTTAGTCATTTTCAGAATCAAAGTTCGACTTTGATCAACATTCGGATTTTGAAAGCTCAGATCAAAATTTTGACAATTCACATGTTGAAACTAAAGAGAGAAATGGTCTCGTAATAATTTTTGGAGTTGCCGAGGAAAGGTTAGGTATTTTTAGTTTTAAAACTAGTTTTATTGACTTGCATTGGTAAGTGTGGCGAGGTGGCCATAACACTTATTTTTGATGATTCCATTGAGTCCAGAGTGCTGTTTTTGGTATGGATACACATTTGCTTTATGAAATTCTGAGTTCAGATGAGTTTTGGGGGTCCGTTCCTAGTAGGGAATTGTAATGACCCTCGGGGTCGTTTGTATAGTTTTGCTATTATTACACTGAGTGGAACATGTGTGTAGTGACCTCGGGACTATTGGGGTGACTATTGGTCTAGTTATTTGTGCGTCAGTATCTTAGATAGTGCAACAAATACTTAATTGTGAACAGGTTACTTCAAACTAGTAATTGATCGAGTGCTAACACCGAAAAGATAGGATATGTCAAGACTCAACAATCAACATGAAAAAAGATATGTCAAGACTAAAGAATCAACATGAAAATTTGAAAATATTATCGCATATATCTTTTAAGGTAGACTTTTGATAAATATTGATTATATACCAATCTCTATATACTATATTAAAAGTGTGACTTATAATTGTTGTTTGAATTTTTTGCCCTTCATTAAAATACTTTCTTTAGACAAAAATGTCGTTTCGTGATTTTTCTTAATTTATTATTTTATCTTTTATTGATTTAGTTTTAGGATTCACTTTTAATTTTCTCATATTTGTCGTTTCACAATAGACTAAATTATTGCACCAAATCAATAATATTTATTTAATTTTTATATGAATATTGTATTTATTTAATGATAAATACTGTTTATATATAGTTTTTAAATTGACACAACACATACATGCAAAACACATTCACTGCACTAGTATGTCTCAAAGACCACGTGCAATGCAAGTGTCGTAAATCTAATCCTTAAATAAAGTGTATAAAAAAAATAATTAAAGGGTAATTTACGGGGCTTTATGAGAAATAAAATACAGGCAGGATCCAGTTTAATCCACTTCCTCATCTCACACATTAATTGTTAAAAGCATCCAACGGCTCAAATTCATGATCTGCGTCATCCAAAATGAACCAATAAGAATCTAGCCCATTTCCTATATAAGAAACCCCTAACTCCCCTTCCTTTCCCACAAACTCAATTGATTTTCCCCTAAATTCCCAAAATCCTCTGTTCAAAGATGGCACCAAAGGCAGAGAAGAAGCCCGCTGCCGAGAAGGCCCCTGTTGCCGAGAAATCCAAGGCTGGGAAGAAGCTCCCCAAGGACGCCACCACTGCTGGAGACAAGAAGAAGAAGAAGGCAAAGAAGGCAGTCGAGACCTACAAGATCTACATATTCAAGGTGTTGAAGCAGGTTCATCCCGACATTGGGATCTCAAGTAAAGCTATAGGTATCATGAACAACTTCATCAATGATATATTTGAGAAGCTTGCTCAGGAAGCTTCCAAACTTGCTAGGTACAACAAGAAGCCTACCATCACTTCAAGGGAGATTCAAACTGCTGTCCGTTTGGTTCTTCCTGGAGAGCTGGCTAAGCATGCTGTTTCTGAGGGTACCAAGGCTGTTACCAAATTCACCAGTTCTTGAATTTGGGGTTCTTTGTTGTTTTCATCTGTTAGGGTTTATGATATCAATTAGGGTTTATGATATCAGTTAGGGTTTCTTGATTTAAAGAAAAAAAATTGGTTAGCTTTTGGCAATAGATTGTTAAAGTTTCTGCAATTGTAATAGTTTTCCCTGTGTTAGATTGTGAAAATGATAAAGGAAAACATGAATTACTATTTTCAGTTCTTTCTCTTTTTTATTTCTTCCAAAAAAAGTATTTTCTTTTTGTTAAAAAAGGAAAACTTTTAATTTGGTTTTCCTTAATACATTATTATTTTTAAGAGGAAAAAATATATAGATTCTAATTAAATGCATATATGGTGATAGATATTATTTATACAAATTTTAGGGGAGTGAGGGCATTTTGTCTTTGTTAAGTGTTAATTTACATAAAACATGTCATTATGTGGCTGATTTTATGTATAATTAAAAGATATGATATAATTTTTAATGATTAACTTATTTATTTACTAAAAAATTTTGAGAATATACAAAAAAGAATTTTGACAAAATGAATTAATTGAAAGTGACTGATAACAATACTTTATTCATTTTCAAGTTATTTGTTGAAGTAAGTCGTAATTTGATTGTTCAAATTTATGTAAAATGGGCACATAAAGTTGGTCTATTGAATTAATTTACTACTAACAAATTTAAGAGACTCTCGGTTTATTTAACTTAATCGTTAAGGATATTTTGCATCGCATGCCATATTTGGCGTGGTTTGACTCGTTTCAACAAAATCAAATGGTGCAACAAAAGATTGATATGATCTAATATTGGTGTACTGATAGTAACTAGATGAAGAAAAGCAAAAAAGAAATAAGATGAAGCAAGTAATTTACTGGTAGTAGTTGTGCAAGAATCTTAAACACAATTATACCAATAAAGGTGTCCGTATGGAGAGGACAAGACTCCAAAATACAGTAGTTTAATTCTAGAAAATACACCTCCCTAATAACTAATCCTAATTACATATTTATAGAAAACATAATAGGATAAGATTGACATCTAACTGCTAGACCAACTGCTAGAGCAATCAAGGGAACAGTTGCAACTGCTGTAGCAGTTGTGTTTGTCCAGAACTGTCAAACACTTTGTCCTTTTGTCGATATTTTCTTCTGGGATATGTCTTGAGAGGAGGTTCGATATCATGTACATAAAGAATTTCTAATAGGATTTGTTTGGCGTTGATTGAATATTGTATGAATCTAGGCTAAGTTGAATTTTGACGTCTACAATGGGTTTTTTTGGTATTTCTACTATTAGAGAAGATCAGCATGTGGTTGTCACGACCCGGACCTAATGTCACTACGAATGAAAATCAAAGAGTCTCCAAACAAGCCTCAAAGTATCAAAATTCATATCATCAGTTCGGAAGTACATTCAAAAGTAAACACATAGTTCTATGCGATACAAAAATAACACTCACACTATAGGGACATCTTAGAGAAAGGGGCTAGCATGAATTCACATAGCACATAGCAGATAATGACTAGGGGGCGGGTAATTATGACTCACATTATAGGGGCATTTCGGGACTTAGGATCTTTCCATCGTAACATATAATAAAACCTCAAGTCTCATCACCGAACTATATAATGATAACCAAAGGATAACCAAGCCGTAACATAATTCCCAATCATAACACTCAACATATGACGTAAAGGATTTTTACAAAGTGTCCAACAATGCCTCTAACACAAGATATGTTGAGGTCCAAGAAATACCTAGGGCTCACCCTTCAAGTGAATATAATAAATAAAAGACAACATAGGTAGAGGATGGTGGATCGTCCTTGAAAGATAGGACTCACCATTACAAGCAAACTTGAGATACGAGCTAAGCATCGTACGGTGGATGATCAAAGTCCTCGGTCCCTACATGGTGAGATCATGTAGGCAAGAGTATGCGTTAGTATATTTAAATGTATTAAGTATGTGGGGTGCAATGCATGTAACTTACCAAAACTTGCATACAATGTTAGATGGCAAGCTAACGACACATAATATAGAAAGAGATTTATAGCAAGGGATGTAATATAACAAGATGCTATGAAATTCATGATATATGAACTGCAAATAATGCTCATATATATAGTAGGGATTTAACCATAACCGACATTTCAAACTCATGCGAGCTATTACGTGAATTTTCCCGATGTTGACCTCCCATCGGGTGAGAGAAGATCACTTACCAAAGGTAATCTACACCACACCTTATGACCCGGTCATTTTGTATATGGTGTCCACCTTTCTTAAGACTTGGTTATTTCAGAAGGATTTCCTTATCAAAACATATCATATCATATCTTAAAAGAAGTGGTAGAACAAGAGATATTTTAGGGTCGTCGGGATTTGAGGATATATGGGCTTGGGCCCTAAACAATGCTGTAATGGACCTGATGTACTCTTGACATTATTGAAATAAAAGGGCCGGATGGCCAATATTTAAATTTTTTTAAAAAAGATATTGTTGGAAGGCATAAGGAATAATATCTAATGATGAAATAAAATAGTTAAAGCATTCTAATTTCTCATCTATATATTTAAAGCTAAATAAATGAAAAGTGACGTGGAACTTTTTTTTGGCCAGTGGTCTAATTTATCATATTTTTAATAATTTATTTGGAAAAGTTTCACTACATTTCTAGTTATTTATTATTCTTACTTTTAATAAGAAATAAATGTGTCAATTACTACTTCTTCCATTCATTTTTGTTCTTTATTTTAAAATTTTAAATGTCCCAAAAATTTACTACTCCATTTACTTGTTACTTATTATTATAATCGATTTTAAAATATATGAAACAATGCCCAAAATGTAACACCCCGCAACTCTATTCGAAGGATCCGAATTTTTTTAATCGTAAGTATATAAGCTTGAACCTAGTGATGCCTTTCTTGTCTCTAAATTTTAAGGTTCATTCCTATATGTGGGAAGTGTATTGAAAGTGGTTTAGGGTCACAAGAGACTGCTAGTAATTAGTTGAGTTCAAACCTTCTTAGCAATTAAGTTTGCCACATTAGATTATGCAAGGATCAACTTTAAATGACAATAACACTCAATACACAAAAAATTGCATGGCCCATTATCTATCATATTAAAGATATTTGAATATATTGCAAACATTACCAATTTTGCCCTATTCTGAGTTTGGACTAAACTTTTATGACTATTTTATGATGGACTGCTAGAACAAAGTTGTTTTATGACGGATTGCTAGAACAAAGTTGGTTTACGACCCTAAATTATGGGCCGTAGATTGAACAATGAGCACAAATGTTCAGCTCATGGATTGACTTTTTCAAGTCAAATTTTGGATCCCAAAATCTATGGACTATGGGTACATAGAAGATTCTACGATTTGTAGTTTGGGCCCGTCGAATGAGTTCCAGGATGCCGAAGATATATAATTAATTAACCATAATTCTCTATATTGCTACTAATATACTTAAACCATGTTATGTATTTTATTTCCTTCTAATGCAAAAAAATCTCCGTATTTGCTATCATAAAAATGCAAAAATGGCTCTAGTTAACAATCAATGTGTAACGACCTTGAAGGTTATTTTTGGCATTTTTGACCAAATTGCCATTTTGCCCTTTCAAAAGTTACCTTGGATCATTTTTTGTGGAGTCTAAAAGTTGGATTGGGAAAATCTCTCAAAAAGTTAGAGTTTTGCTTATGAACGAGTTTTTAAAGGCTTAAAGTTAGAAATTTTGAGGTTTGGGGCCATTATAAGTCTAAAGCATTGAAAAGTGATTCTGCCGATTCCATCAGCTCCAGAATGTTGAATCTAGTCTATGGAACTTGCATAATTGAATTTTGAATTAAAACAAAGATTTTAGGTCCAAAGTTGCATTTTTAGTTCATTTCAAATCATAAGTTTGACTAGAATTAACATTCGGAGTTCGAAGGCTCGGATCAGAATTTCATTAGTTCCAATGGTTTCAGATTGTGAAACTAAAACACCCCACATGTGTGTGGGAATGTCCTATAAGTGTATTTTTTGAATATATAAAAAACTGTGCATGATTTAAAAATCCAACTTCATATTATTGTTCAAAGGGCAAAATTGAGTGGGAAAAGGGTAGCCCTCAAATTTTAGTAGACCCATAGCAAAAAATAATTTTTGCTATGGGGATGAATTCAAGTGTCCCTCCATGCCTAGGCTGCGATGCGCCTGGGGCGCGGATTGGTACATTTTCATCGCTATTTTTCTTGTTTCGTCCAAGGGCTTTTAGGTAATAACCCAGTGCCCATTTAAACGTGAAACCTTCATCCTTACATTCCACCCATGAAGCCAAACCATCCCTCCTTATCAAATTCCATGATTTTAATGTTGAATACTTTATGGATAAACTTTATTATGCATTATATATATGATTGGGGTTGGATTCTTCAAGTATTGAATAAGTATGCATGAATGTCTATTGAAGCTATTTTTCATGAGTTGATTTACGCTTGTTGAGACTATACATTACATGAATTATGAGACTATGAACATTGGTGAGTCTTTCAGGTGGATTTCATGACACCCAAAAGTATGGTTTTTACTACTATGTTGGTGGGTTGATTGGGGTGTACTTCAAACGAATTGATTTTTACTCCACTCAAGTTTTACATTATTGAATTGCATGATTTCAAGCTTATTTGTACATTATCCACCATATTTTGATTAAAGTACTTGACAAGGGTTTACGTTGATGAAAGTCTTTTTGTGAGACATGGGAATTGTAAGCATTGTATATTTTGAAGGTATTAAGCATGCTATGAGCTCATAAGAATGTTACAAGTAAATGACTAATATGAAGCCTTTCTTGATACTTGGATGTGAGGGTTTGATGACCTATTCTTGTATTACCTACCGAAAAGGCCATGCTGCAAGGTCTAATAATTCATAACCCCTACCTAAAAGATTGTACCATAAGGTAAGAACATCTCTCCTATCAAAAAGATTATATCATAAGGTAAGGAAATGTATTAATTCTTACCAAAAAGATGATATCGTAAGGTAAGGGACATCTTATACTACCAACCGAAGAGGCTATGTCGTAAGGTAGGGATATTAATGATACTCTCCAAAAAGGGATATTGATCACGGAGGGCTGACAAACTTGAGGAGGTTCCAGCTCATCAAGCTCCTCAAGGAGAAAGGGCTACACAAGTTGAGTTCCAGAATGCCATTACTATGTTAGCACATGCAATGACCAACCAATTGAATCAAGGGGTCCAAGCCTCTCATGCTCCTTCTCCAGCCTCAAGGGTGAGGGATTTTATAAGGATAAACCCTCCGGAGTTTCATGGTCCCAAACTGGAAGAGGATCCCCAAGAGTTTATTGATGAGGTGTATAAGGTGCTTGCTATCATGAGGGTGATTTTTGAAGAGAAAGTAGAGCTTGCAGCTTACCAACTCAAAGCTGTTGGTCAAATTTGGTTTGCTCAATGGAAAATGAAGAGGGAAAATAATGATGTCATTCCTTGGGAGGAGTTCAAGGCCACCTTCCTTAATCAAATCTTCCCTATTAAGGCAAAAATGATGAAATTCATGAATCTCAAGCAAGGCTCCATGAGTGTGAGCGAGTATGCCCTCAAATTCAATGAGCTCCCAAAGTATGCTCCTCATTTTGTTGCCAATCCTAGATCAAGAATGAACAAGTTTGTAGTGGGGATGTACAATTTGATGAATGAAGAGTGCTAAACAACTATGCTTGTGGGTGATATGGACTTGTCTCGGCTCATGACATATGCCAAAAAACTTGAAAAGGCAAGGAGTGGATAAAGTACCCAATGTTGTTACCGGTATGTTATAAGTTTTTAATTATGATATGTATGCATTGATAGATTCGGGTTCCACTCTTTCTCTCCTTACTCCTTTTGTTGCCAATAAGCTTTATGTGTGTCCCAAATTGTTGTGTGAACCTTATGAAGTGTCTATCCCTGAGTCCATTATTGCTAGAAGAGTCTATAGGGATTGTCCCATGTTCATATTGCATAAAGTCTTGCCTTTTGATTTTGTTGAGTTTGATATGGTGGATTTTGACATTATTCTTGGGACGAATTTGTTACATGCACATCATGCTTTAATTGATTGTAGAACCCGTAAAGTTAGATTCCTATTCCCTAATAAGCTTGTCCTTGAGTGGGAAAGTTGTAATATGGTGGTTAAGGGTAGATTTATTTCTTGTCTTAAAGCCCGAAAAATGATTTCTAAGGGTTGCATTTACCATCTTGTAAGGGTTAGGGATGTTGAGTCTAAAGTCCTTCCTATAGAGTTAGTCCCAATGAGCTTCCCGGTGTTCCTCCTAAAAGGAAGATAGATTTCAATATAGACCTTCTCCCCGATACACAACCCATTTCCATTCCCCCTTACCGTATGGCACTGGTAGAGTTGAAGGAATTGAAGGATCAATTGAGGGATTTATTGGATAAAGGTTTCATAAGGCCTAGCAAGTCACCTTGAGGTGTTATTTGTAAGGAAGAAGGATGGTTCCCTTAGAATGTGCATCGACTATTGGCAACTCAATAGTGTCACCATAAAGAACAAGTATCTTCTACCAAGGATATATGACCTATTTAATCAACTACAAGAGGCTAGTCGCTTTTCTAAAATTGATTATAAGTACTCGGATTTTTGCATAGCTTTAGTGACATTTGAGATTGGATTTCAGAAAGTTTTAGACCAAATTGACACCTTATAGAACATCCAAAGCATGCTATGAGCTCATAAGAATGTTACAA